>JAUZNJ010055219.1:0-29263 GCA_034780135.1 Jordanella pulchra | reverse complement strand
ATCTATCTATCTATCTATCTATCTATCTATCTATCTATCTATCTATCTATCTATCTATCTATCTATCTATCTGCTCACCTCTTATCTCAGTTGGTTTTCCAGTTGAGTTGACAGCAGATACAAGCCTCCTCTGTAAAGCTTTAACATGCCAGGTCAGAGCCGTGATCTTTAAAACTAGAAGAAATATAAATTGTTTTAATCTAAAGCGCCCTGCTGAGAGACAGAGAAGAATAAACCTGGGAATTTGAATTTTGTTTCAGGAAGGCTCACCTTTAGACATCTCACTATCAATGGCTTCCAGCAGGTTGATAATTTCTGTCTGCAGCCGGGTGAAATGTGCTGCCAGGAAATTGTAAAGACATTTTTTAGATTTTCGCTTGTTGAAGTCAACTCTAAAGATGCTGTAGTGTATGGTTTAAAACAAAGCTCTTACAGCTACTGATGTCGGGCAAAACTGAACTGCAGGTGGACAGTTGCAGTTTGAGCTTTCCAACCTCCCTCCTCAACACCAGGGCTTCCCCATCTGTCAGGAAGCATGTCGTTTAAAGCATAACTAAGTTATAGAAGGCATTTTAACTCATGAAGGATATTCTGTCTACTCACCCAGCTGGCTGTTACGTTGGGTTGCTTCCTGGAGCTGTGTGGTCACAGAATCGAACCTTTCTCTCATCTCTGATAAACAGAAGTGTGTGTCAGCTAAATCAGAACAGGAACCAGATTTGATGAGCCTGAAGCCCCCATTTAAAGAAGCACTTACCATTGCAATCCCCCACATTAAATGGCACTGAAAACAAGAGAATCACCATTTAAAATCAGATTTTAGAGCATAATATCCATCAGAAGGTAGAGCTTCTTACCATATCTGTTGTCAACTGCATCAAAGATGCAGAAGAGAAGAAAGGCAAACAAGAAGTGAGAACCTCCAGCCATTGTTGCTTCTCCTAAACAGCAGCAGCAGCAGCAGCAGCAGCAGCAGCAATGTGCTTTATATATCACCCCCTGGGTGAGTAACACTGCGATGAAGTTGGTTTTCCCAGGAAGGGAGGAGCAAACTGACTCGTACTACTTCAAACAGGTTAAAAGTGAAAACACTGCAGTCCTATAAAGCAAAATAGAGTCTTTTTAAGCAAACTTGGAGATGAGAAAATAAATAATCAGCAAAGCAAGAGCCAAACATTGAAACTGCTTAGGAAATAATTCCTAAACCTGTGAGTTTTCAACCTTTGTCTTGTTATCACAATCAACCCTGCAGGTCATATACGACGCCTTAAAAATATGTTCTTATCAATCTTAGTCTCACTTGATGCTATGCATCTGTAAACATCAACTATAATGATGCATTAAGGTCTGAACTTTGACTAGACCAATGTAAATCCATATAAGATCCACCCATAGTTCTTGCTGTGTGTTTAAAGTTGTTTTTCAGCGGGACCTCTGCCCAAGGATTTTATTTTTTTATCGGATTACCCTGGACTGAGTTCATCTGTCTTTACTTAGCTTTTTGTTTTATTTAGTCTCAGGGAACCCTCTTCCACCTTTTTATTGCGTTCCTTACATGGATTCTGGATGGTTTGCAGGCCAGTTCATGCCCGGATGGTGTTGGTCCATCACATCAAATGCCACAGACATCTCCACGGTGTTGCAATTTGAGAGAAAGTTGAAGTTCAAATGCCATTTTACAGACTCTGTGAATATGTGCAATAGTTCTGTGCATTAAACCGGCATTCTCCCCATCAAATAATTGTCATTTCAGCATATTTTTTTTAAAAAAAGGGGAAATAACAAGGTATGTGGTAACTGTAGGATGTGTGGTGTCAAACAGGGAGTGGAATAATGAGCAATAACCAAAACAAAAACAAAGCAAAAAGCTCAAATACTGAGTCTTCCCAGAGATTCTGCTCATCTGTTCCGGTAAATCCATGCAGGTCAGATGAAGTTTCGTCACAATAATGTTTATTTCAAGCAAATATTGAAGCTAAGCAAGTAAAAAAATCAATCATGGTCAAAGTGTGTAGAAAGGAAAACACACTGAAAGCAGGAAGACGTTTTAATCTGAAATTTATCAGGATGATACGACATATTTCTGTTTATGTCTCCGTATCAGAGTCGCTTCTATTTTAGTTTTAGTCTATATATTAAAGGAAAGCCAAAATAGTGACTAAGAAAAATAGAAGACCACAATGTTCAATAACAGAGAAAAAAAAACTAACCACAGAGACTTTGAGGGTTAAAACCAACACTCAATTTCACCAAAACAATGCAATGCTTTAGTTAAAAAGTCTATAATCATTTAGGTACAACACTAAAAATGTCCTTCATAAGTTCTCTGTGTGAACTATTTAAGAGGGGCATAAAATAAAACACCATTGTTTGTTAATTATCCACAATATGTGCTGCCACATGCTGTAAAAAAGAAGGTATTGAGAAGTTTATGTGTGAAATTCAGTGGGAAAACTTCCCCAAATTGCATAAGGAGCACCTAAACAAACAGGTGCCTCAGAAAACAAAATGACAAAAGAAAAGAATAAAAACTTGTTTGAACACAAGAGAACAAATGCAAATGGTTTCCTTTCTAATGCAAAAGTATAAAATATCAGTTAATATAAATTTATACATCTTATCTTTAAATAAATAGTTTCTAACTGCTGTTGAATAAGAACAGATGAGACAAAAAAAAACACTGCCCAAAAAGACAAATACACAGATTTCACAAACAGTTATTGTAAGAAGAAGGGATTTTAATGATATGGATTTGATTTTATAGTTTGGCAATTGTCATAAAAAAGTTTACTTGGGTCTACTTATCATAAGAAAACGTTTGCCAATTGTTTCTTATCTGAAATAGCAAAACAAAAACAAACATCGGCCGCAATGTTCTCAGTGCAGATGTTGGTCGTATATGTATCACTAGGCTGAGTCGTCATTAACACGATACATCTGGAGAAACTCCTAACATCAGCTGCCAAGCATGGTGGCAGAGGGCTGATGATTTGAGCGTACGTGTATGTTTGGAGGAGAAGAGTTCCTTTGTTGGTGTCAGAACATTTCTTAATGGTGGTGTTCAACTTCAGGAAAACTACTTAGTGATACAGGTGTTTAAAGTATTAGCAGATCTAAACACTCAAGGCTGTCAGAGAAATGAATTGTTGTTAAACAGATTTCTGTTCATGGCCATAAATGAGCTTAATGATGTGATGTCAGAGAGCTAATCTGCTCTTTGATTTGCTGCTCAGTCATATAAATCGGGTATGAAAAGTGAAAACTGTGGATTAGGAGTTTAGATGTAAGAAGATTAATTAAAAACAAATGTTTTCTTTTTTAAATAACAGCACCCTATAAGTATGAATTGACAATATTTTTATGTGATGTAGACATGCTCAGCTATTTTTTCAGATTGTAGAATTAAGGAAGATCAACTTTATGCTCTGAAACAGATACGCCATCAGTCTAAACTGTTAAAATTGTTTCTCTCATCATGTTTTGTTTGGTTTACGGATTAAATAATAGAGTGCAAAACATATGGACATGGGATGTCAAAACTTTTTTTTTAAAGCTAATCTTAATTTTAAAACCATAATTACTGATCTTCAATAGATGGATTTCTTTCATGCTTTACAGAAGAGGTCACTTGCAGATCAACTTTTTGGAAATAAGACAGAGTCAATAGTGAACTGTGAACAATTAAAGGACAGAAAAAAATGCTAGTTAAGACAGTCGTAACCTGAATACCTCTGGAGTGCAGTAGATTTTAAGTACTAAAGAAAAACGCTGTGATTATGTACTTAAAGCTTTCTTTTAATGTCTCAGAATCTAGAGGTCTTGAGCACCGCGGCATCTCTAGGAATAGAAGTTTCATTTCTGTCAAGCTTCATAAACCATAAAAAGCTGGGTGTGAGGTATTTTGTTTATCTGGCTACCTTAATGTTGTTAAATGTCAGATTGCAGATTCTCAAAGTGTTGGAGAACCTACACACACCACGGATAAACAAAACGACTGAGGATTAAACTATGGCTGCAGAAGAACAGATGAGGCAGACTTAGTTTAAAGGGTGTTTATGATCCCAGAGAGATTTATGATTCCCTTATTGAAGTTGCATGGTTTCTTTGCAGCCGTGAACTGGGCCTGGCCAACCATCCTCACCTCAATGGAGGACCTTTGCTCCAAGGGCCATCGGTTCAGCTTAGGTCTTGACTTCCCAGAACTTCCCTGTTTCTTCTTTGAGTCATTGGTATGTCTCAATAATCTCTTTCTTTTTTCTCCATGTTTTTGCTGACGCCTGGGATTGCCACACAGTGCAGATTCTTTAACTTTCACAATGTCTTCATAGCTTCCCATACTAGCTTTGTCCTTCTGCATCTTAGATGTGTGGCAACCCCGCCTTGGCCTCCTGTAATGCACCTTGACACAAAACGCTTCTGTTTTATGTATATCTTTCTCTCTTGAGGGTCAGGTTTAGCAGTTTTATACTATATTAATAGTTTCTAAAGATCTTTAATATTAGTTTCTCTCTAGTCTTCAGCTCTTGTAGGTGACATGACTCCGGATTTTACAGGGTGATCCAAACGTACGTATTTATTCCACTGTCTTATTTAAACATTTTACTGAAATTTTTAAACACAAAGCAGTACCTACTTGTAAAGCTGATGATATATGAAACTGAAAATAAGATTTTACAAAGAAAAGCACTACGAGTGAAACACGGATTGATGTTCTACCACTTTAAGGTGACACCCCTAAAAATGTTTTAGTATAACCAAATATATTTGGAGGTTAAATAATCAGAAAACAAAAGGTTATGTAAAATCTAACCTTTAAGTATTTTGTTGATACAACTTTGTCATTTTGAGGGCCCCTTTCAAGCTGATCCGCTCCCCAGGTGCCTTACCTAATGATTGACATGTCATAGCACCACATCCCTCCTGTACAGTACTTGGTGCTATGCAGAGGTGGAAAGGATGCAAACAAAATTTTAAGCAAATATTTTCCAGACATATGAAGTATTCAATTACCCCTCTATAACAGTTTATTTACCTCTAAGTCCTTAAATGTGTTTTTTCCTCTTTTCATTAACAACATCTCCTGTGGATTTATAAACATTTCTCTACTTTTGGAGGCGGAAATGAAATTTGCACACCTCTGAAATATTTTGTTTCCCCTCTATAACATGGGGAGAAATTAATCTAACAAGGTTTTTATTCTGTGTATTTGTCTCTTCATGGATAATAACCCCTGTGAATTTGAAGATATTCGCTCTAGCTAGGAAAGATCAGTTTAGGCAACTGGACGTGTAGTTTTCTAGAAGACGTTTCGCCTCTCATCCAAGAGACTTCATCAGTTCTGATATTTGCTCTGTTCTGCCAAAGTTACGAGGAACTGAATATTTGAACTGTCTGAAATATTCAGTTCTTCTTTTGTAACTTTGGCAAAAGAGTAGTGATAGTTTTCATATTCACAGGTCTAATCACACCTAAGGACTCGGTGGTAATTTCATTTGTCTCCATGCTATAGAAGGGGAACAGAATATTTTACCCAGCTGAAATATTCAGTTCTCCCCATGTAACTTATGTAGTATAAATATAGCAAATGTCTCTAATTTTGTGTATAATGATAAGTTTAACCTGGTAAAAATCTTGTTGGTACGACATTTGGTTCCATAAAACTTTAACAAGAATTAAGCAAATATCTGCAAATTTACAAGGTTGATTCTTCCTAATTAGAGGAATAAACAGAGTAAAAGGCTTGTTGATCAGACATTTGATTTCAATTTGATTCCTTTAAAGCAGTGGAAAAATCTTTTTAAACTTCAGCGACAGTATTAATACAGTACTATGTAAAACACTGTTTGTACAGTACCTGATGCTGAAGATTATTTATACAAAGCCCAAATACAGACAACAGAAATAATCCTTCTGGATTACAGAATAAGATCAGTAATCCAGTAATATGTCAGATGATACATTGGAATTCACATTGCACCTGAATAAGTCTTTAAACTACATCTTTTCAGAAAGCTACATGGCTTGTATTCTGCACAGTGAGCTCTCGTTCTTTGTATAGGTAAGCAAATACCAAATTATAAATAAACATGTTAGGAAACAGACTTTGATTCTGAAAAACAACACGAAAAAAGAAAAAAAAGACCAGACCAGGTTAACTTTTTGCATTTATTGTTTTTTAAGGAAGAAGCTAAGAGATTAAGCAACAGTGAATTGCCTAACGGGTTGCTTAATGGACAAGTTGATGAGAAATGCTGCACATTGGCAGTTCTAGGCCTAACGTATCAGGGGCTGTGGTGGGGCTTTTTTTTCCCACGGGGACACAAAGCAAAACAAACAAACATAAAAACTGTGTAATAATTCATAGTTTATTATATTAACTGAGTCAAAGAGCTACTTGTGACTCTGGAGTTGCGGGTTGCAGACCCCTCATCCAGCAAATGAAAGCTGTGCTTCTATCTCATTACAGCTAAAATTAAGAGAACAAAACACCTACATCACTGTTACAGTAAAAAAAGATAAAAAATGAATTATTAAATATTAAATTAAGTATTGATTTTTTTTTCCTGAAAAATAAAAGCAGAAATAAAGGTCTTAGCTTTCATTTAGAGGTCTCCAACCATGGTCCTCAAGATCTACTGTTCTGCAGGTCTTAAATGTATCCTTGCTCCAACAGACCTGAATGAAAAGAGTAAATTACCACCTCAGCATGCCATCAAATTTAGCTAAGACCTGGGAACGAGCCATTCATTTGATTTAGCTGTGCTGGAGCAGGGATGCATCTAAAATCTGCTTGAAATGAAAATAGGCAGCCTCCTTTAGGTACTGTAGGTTAAAGCTGTATTATCCAGAAACAGTGTGGCAAGCACAAAGCTAACAAAGGTTAGCTGAATATCTTCATCACATATAACGCCTCTGTAAAAGCGGAGCATCCAGCAGTTAAACTCACTTTCCCACCAGAATTTAAAATTAGCTAAGATTTTCTTAGACAGTTAGCACTTCCAACTCACAGGGAGATGGTTACTAGTTTAAATCCTGACTGGAACATTTCTGGTGTATCTGAGTGACTATAAAATGCATTTTTTTGGGATTGCATTTCCTCCCAACTTAAATATCTGTCTTTAAAAGATCATTATGAGCTGGATCAAACGTTTTAATCTAGATAAGTTTACATGGTGTCTGCAAAAATTGTGGACCACGTACAAATTCCTTCTTTTAAGTTCCCCATTTTTATTTATTTGTCACACATTTTCTCATAATTCAGAAAGTCATCAGGATAATTACTAATCTCAATTCCTACAATTGAGCACCGACATTTAAAAAAGGTTGAACAGTGTTACATCACCATAAAAGACAGTAATTGTAAGACTGCTCTGCAACTACATCGTTGAAGCGTTAAGGTCAGTAGGTCTTTTTGTTCAACTGAAGCTTAAGTTTAGAGGGTCAACCACACCATCAACTATCCTTGTGTCTGTGTTTTCTAGAAATACACTAGAAGAATAAAGACTGGCTTGAAATTGCTTGTCACAAGACAATATTTCAAACTTTAATGCGAATCTTAATAGGAGAAAAAAAAGGTAAAATCTTTTATAGTTTACTGACAAATAAAAGTACACTACCGCTCAGTTTTTACCTGTTTGTGCAACATTTTGTCACAGTGTATGTGGGAGTTGACGTTTGTTCGCTTGTTTCACAGAAAACAGCGCCATCCTCTGGTATATTTTCGTAGTTATCCCTCTACTACCTTTAAAGCCATGATACGTCATACGCGTCAGCTTTTGTGTTGACAATCTAAATTAGCTATTGTTTTTTTTTTTGTGTGTGTGTTTCTTTAACGTATGATAAACTGTATTTACCCATTAGATATAATAGTAACATAAAAAATCAAGCAAGCGTAATCCAGTTCGTCTATTACCGCTGCCCCATGACATCCTCTCGCGATAATTCGTTTTCAGGACCTGTTATTCATTTTTCTCTCGCGATATCTACAACAGCTGCCTGTTTGATAACCTCGTTCCTTGTGACTGCCAAACTTGTGATGTCACTACACCAGCGTTGACAGTCCGTGAATCAAGTTTCTCTCGTTCTTCCTTCGAAAGACGGTTAAGATAAACAACCGCCTGGCAAAACAGATCCGTCCCTCTCTCCTTCAAGGTAAACTGTTGTTTTCATGCCAGCTAATTTGTTTTAGCTGTTCATTCAGTTTGAAATTTATTCCACATAGCTAGAGTAACAGAGACTGCACACAGGACGTGACTATAAATATAATTTAACTATTTAAAACTATGTCTTTAAAATCCAGTCATATTTAATATTTCAGCGCGCTGCAAAGTGAGGTCCCCACAGCGCCTGTCTACAACTGATAAGGCTTATGCATTTTTTTTAAATATATAAAGACTGTTAAGAACTATTTATTTCCAGCAGGAAAATAATTGATTTTAGTATCACAGAAAAGGAGAAAACTGTAAAATGAAAGACACAAAACACATTTTTTTACACGCTATGTTTATTTTATTTACTAACTTTCTTTTACTATAATATAGGCAAGTTTGTTTATGCGTTGTTAACTATTGCTGACTAATGGTGACTGGAGCTAAAGTAGTTTTGTAAGACAGAATAGTTCCTGCAGACTTCCACTGAACTCTGGACAGTGAGCTACAACAGAGCAGTGTGGCAGTTATGCAACTTTTTCCATCTCACTTTAATCCTATCTGATTCATAGGAACCTTTATCTCATCTTATTTAACTTACATTTTTTTTCAGTTGTACTCAAAAGATGGTCGTTTTACTGAGATAAAAATATATCTATCATTGAGTTAAATATGTAGTTAGTGTGTCATTCCTGAACTGTAAGATAAGAGTTAATGTTAACATTCAGCTTAAGAAATAAACATTTAAATCCTTATTATTTCTTTTTGAATCAAAAAATATTTACACATTCTTTAAGTTCTGAATATGTTGAGGCAGCCGAAGCAGAAACTGAAGTGGATAACAGTGAACCAAGTGTGGGCAGAACTACAGCCACATAAGAATTAGTTTGATCATCATTGCAAAGTTTATCTGTTTTAGGGCTTGAATGCATATGTACTCATCTAACAGATATTTCCTTCAGATTTATTTTGATTATGGTTTTTGAAAACGTAAATTAAGTCTCTAAAAAGCAGAATCTTAAATCATTATGATTATGATTATTATTTCCCAAACAACCTTGTGGAAGACTGTAGACTTGAAGTTATTTAGCAGATCATTAAAAAAACAAGCTGTCTGTTCATGAAGCATATTCATAAGACGTTGAGTGCCTCTCTTTCAGATTACAATAAATCCCATGTTAGTTGGAAACAGAAATAAAAGCTGCTTGGAGGTCGACTGGCCAGCAAGCTGAACTGATCTAAACCCATAGATAATCCTATAAAAATGCTGTTTGCAGCTGTATAAGTTAAACTTTTTATTTTATCATTTCATTTACAATGAACACACCTCTCTGGTATTAATGCTTTACTCCCTTTTATTCAGCGGTTTTTGCTACACATTGACAGAATGTATACCCCTTTATAACATAATATGCTCTTTTTGGCTCTTGAGGGTTGGACAAGTTGCCGAATCTGGTCAAATGGCCTTGAGTTTGACACATATGATCTATGGAGTATTGTCAAAATCCTCTGAGCCAATGATACAAAAAAGTTTAAGGCTACAATCAAATCAACACGAGCTTCCTGAACATGTCAGCAGAGCCACAGGCTGATCCTCTTCATGCCTCACTGCATTGATGCCTTCATATATGCAAAAGAATTGAGTTCAAACTCTATACTGTACATAGACGTGCTTTTCAGTAAGATCAAATGTCTGTACCGGTTGCATGTCATAGTGTAATTTTTATGAAAAATTATAATTTGGGATTTCACTTGCTCTGTGCCATCATCATTCAAATCAGCAAGATTGAAATACACGAATCACGTCACTCTGTGTGAAACAAATCTATAAATACATTTCAGTTTGTGACCTAAAATACTGAAATCTTTTTTTAAGTCATTTCATCTTGTTGAGACGCTGTAATAACATCAGATGTAATGACATCAGATACAATCTCATGGTGCTACTGTTGCAACCTGAAAACAACTGGAAGGGCTTTGCTCATTTCTGAGTCAATAACGGCTCATTTCTCCCCTTCCCTAAGTCATATGTTCATTTTACATATGACTGTATTGTGCACTTTTATTTTTAGTGGTAATTTGGAAATATTCAGGACATTTTAGAACCTCTGGCTTTTGTCGACGATCCACCCCCTCAGGTCAAAATGTCCCTCTCCGGCTGGGTGTGTGTGGTCACTGGTGCCTCCAGGGGAATCGGCAGGGGAATAGCGCTCCAGCTGTCTGAGGCCGGCGCTACCGTTTACATCACAGGACGGCAGGAGAAGACCCTGAAACAAACTGCTGCAGAGGTGCAACTTAAACCTGCTTTTTGTTGTTTTAAAGTGAATTCAGAAAACATTTTTTCACAATACTTGAGCGTTCTTTTTTTGGGTGGGGGGGTTTCTGACACCTGTATCTTTAATGTAGGTGACTGAGAGAGGTGGAAAGTGTGTTCCAGTGATCTGTGATTCCACCAAAGATGAAGACATTAAGGCCCTTTTTGAAAGGATCAAACAAGAACAGGATGGCAGACTGGACATCTTGGTGAACAATGCCTATGCTGGAGTTCAGGTTTGCATTATAAAAACACCCACATAGAGACTATTTTAGGTATATTACTGATTTATAAAGTTATTATAAGAAAAATTCATCAAAGACAGGAAGCATAGGTTTTGATGCCACATGTCTTTCCTTATATTGTTATTCCAGGATATCTTTGATAACATGGGGAAGAAGTTCTGGGAAACGGATCCATCTATCTGGGATTCTATCAACAACACAGGCCTCAGGTGCTGTTAGCTTTTCAACAATCTTTAACAAAATTTCTGTTCCATACCTGACTAATTTTCTTCCAAACAGTTTAAGTTATTTTTTGATGATGTTAAACTGCCTTCTACGGAAGCGCATTGAATTCACTGGATTAAAAAAAATTAGACACCTTATCTCGTAATTATGAAATCCCGATCTCGTAACTACGGAATTAGGATTTTGTGATTTTGAGATGTGATTATTGCTTCGTCAGCAAACCCCAGTCTCCTTGTTAGCTACGCTACCTGTATGCTAGCCTAACAACGACAGCAACTCAGTCATGCATTTCAGCAATATCAGCATTTCTGTTGTCATGGTAATAAAATTGCATGGCAAAACATAGCAAAGCCACAGTTGTAAACAAATCAAGTTTTCAATTAACTTATAGACATATAAGTAAATTGCAGTTAGCAGTCTCGTAATTACGAGATCAGGATGTCGTATTTACAAGATAAGCTGTCTAATTATTTTTTGTATCCAGGGAATGCAAAGCACTTCCGCGCCCTTCCCCTGCCAGCTCAAGTTTTAAATAAATAAAAGTAATTAACAAATACGCCTACATATTATTGTGCTCTTTGGTTTTGTTTTGTTTAGGGGTCACTACTTTTTCTCAGTTTATGGGTCCCGCTTGATGGTGGCCCAAGGTCAGGGGTTAATAGTGACCATTTCCTCTATGGGTGGGCTGCGCTACCTCTTCAATGTGCCGTACGGGGTTGGTAAAGCAGCTGTGAGTTCTTGCAATGATTTACTTTTCCATCAAGTTTCATATTATCATCCACAGTTGTTATCATATCTTATCAAAGTCGTTCAAATAATCCTGCTTTGTTTTTGTGTGTTTCCAGTGTGACAGGCTGGCAGCCGACATGGCGACTGAACTGAAAAGCCGAGGAGTGGCTTCCGTCAGCCTGTGGCCGGGACCGGTTCAAACAGAGCTTGTGTCGCAGTTAGTAATCCAGAAGGAAGCGCCACAGGGTTTGGAATCCAAGGTTGGATTCTCTTACACAGCGAATCTGTCTGATAAGCAGAAGGTCCAATCCTAATTGATGGCTTTGTTTTTGTTTTTTTTCTCTTAGTTTAAAGAAGTATTTTCTAACGGGGAAACCACAGAACTAAGCGGGAAGTGCATTGTCAGCCTGGCTAAAGGTAAACGATGAAATTAGCTACTATCTCAGAAATGTAATCCAGTAATGTTGCAGTAAAAATGTTGAGTTTTTTTTTTCTATCCAGGTTATAGTCTTAAAAAAATCAAGTGATGTAATAAAAATGTTCCACTTTTCATTATGAAATATATTGTGTATAATTCATACATCTTTAAGTGTTAAGTAGGAGATAAGATCAAATAAATCTTAGGTGAAAAGCCCTTTATTTTTCTGCAAAGAAAAAAGGGATCTATGTATATTCATCTCCAAAGGTATCATTTAGTTGAAAGGTCAAGAGCATTACATGTGTTATGTTGGAAAAGGTAAACATAGAACTGTGGAAAATTGGTACAGAAAGAGCACAGCCCACAACAGAACACAGTGGCGGCAGCATTATGCTCTGCAGCTACTTTTCTTCAAATTGAACTGAGATTTTTCTCCAGGAGTTTAAAACTGGAAGTAGTTATAAATACAGGTTTGTTTTGATCTAGAATCTTTCAGCTACCTGCTAGAAAACTGAAAAAGAAGACCTCTTTTATTCTTTTTAGCATCAAACTGAGTCCAAAAACACATCCAACGTTAACCGATGGGTTGTTATTTCGAGCCCCAACTGTCTCTGTCTTAAGTGGCTGTGTCCTTGAGCAAGACACTACCCCTGCATTCCCTGCTGTTGGTGGTAAGAGGGCCGAGTGTATGGTAGCCTGTCTTCTGTCAGTCGGCCCCAGCTGTGGCTACCATCTAGCTTATCACCATAAATGAATAACTGAATGGAGGCCCTTATAGATCCTCAGGCTCTTATAGAATATATAAGTCCCGGTTTTTTTTGTGTTGAATTGTACAAAATATATACTTTGCATTAAAGGTGGAAAAATAAAAGTTTTTTTATGACTTATCATTATCTCATTTTTCTGTCTCAAAAGTCTGTAATTTTAACAGTTTATCTCACAGGATCTCAGAAATGTTGAGATCTAACTTTAGATTCTCTTCTTTTTCTCTAAAAGATAAAAATCTGATGTCGCTGACTGGGAAGGTGCTAATGACGTGTGACCTGGCCAGGCGCTATGGCTTTAGAGATGTCGACGGTAATGTGGTGTTTCTTCTCATCATTAAAAATCTGTGAAAAGGTTGATCTGTCATGTTGTATAGAGGAATTAGAGAGTGGATTGTCATGTACATTTGGAAGCCTTAGAACCAGACTGAAGCAGGTTGTAAAGCATCATATATTTCAGTTCCAGAATCAGGATCTACCTACAAAACATGTATTCTAAAAAAGTTCTTACCATAAAATATGATTTCTATTTCTGTTTTTTTTTTTTCAGGGCGGGACGTACTGGATTTCACTTCCCTTAAATTCCTCCTGACCCAGGTTCCCTACCTGTCCTGGCTTTCAGCAGTTGTCCCTTCATTTCTTCGCCTTCCTCGCTTTGTGCTCACGCTGGCCAACGGCCGTTTCTAACAGTTCCTCTCCATCACTCTCCAAAACACTATTCTATAAACCAGATTTATAATATCTGGGTTTTGAGAGAACCATTCCTGAATGTCTCAATGAATTACAAAAATAAGCTCTTGACTATTTTATAACAAAGTGATATTTACCTGATCATACGTTAAGGGGAGATGTATAAAGAAGGTCCACATGAAGAATGTCTTAACATAAGCATTAATTTCAGCCCAAAGGTAAATCCTCACATTGTGCAGCTTAAAAAGTTCTTGAAAACTTATTTTGCACTAACTTTTGCATTTATTCCATTAAATTTGTAATACAGTAAAGCCGGAAGTACAGCAATGAGCACTTTGTATCACAGGATGTTTGTGTGACAAAAACATGAAGTTTTATGAGCCAAACTTGGTGAGCCTTTTGTGGTAGGAATAAATCGCCCATTTCTGACACTGCAGTTTATAGCTAACTACTATAACCCAACCACCAGCTGATAATCAGTAGGATTTTGCTTTTAATATAAAAGTTTTTGCCTGTTTGTTGTGATGCTTTTTTTCAGTTTTTATTGTTGTTTATGCAGACAATGATTCCCATTGGTTGAGATGCTATTTTCCTGCCTGTATATTTCTACACATCAGACAGGAGGAACAGCCGCTCTCATTAATGGTGTGTGCGATCTCATTACCTTTACATGATAAAAATGAGTCCATGTTAACAAACAAACTGACAGCATTCTAAAGTTTCTGCTTGTTTTTCTACCTGATGTGTATTTTTCAGCTATAATGCCACCGAATAAAGGATTGTTTATCTCTCACTGTTTCTATTTTTTGCAACAATACACAGAGTTCAAAAAGGCATGGGCATGGGTTTTGTTAATCTAAATTATTCTGCTTAAGAGACACTTTGGAAAAAATAATTAATCTAGAGGATTTTTTTACAGGGCCAGGATATTTTTTTTTCTTTTTCCTTTGACAGATAAAATTATTATCAGTAAACAAATTGCTGAGTTTACTTTTGTCATCTTTTGTCTGCTATTGCCTTTGAAGTTGAATCATGTAATAGAGATCAGTCTGTAATTTTGATCACATGTATAGTTGAATTATGAGGGACGAATGAGGAAAACAAAAACGGGAAATGACATGGTAGGCTTTTTAAAGATTTGTTTTTTAAATGATGGTAGCAAATAAGTATTTATTCAAAAGTTCTATTCAATACTTTGTATACATAACTTGTTGGCAATGACAGCAGAGGTCAAACATTTCCTCCAGGTTTTCACCAGAGAAAAGTTAGAATCTGAAATCCCAGTATAAGAGGCCAAGCAAGTCTTCACAGGTGTTGAGTAAGTGTCAAGCAAGTTGTAAGCAATCAAGCTAAAAGTAGGCTTTTAGTTTTTTTGTTTTTTTTTGAGAAAGCATGTTGATTTAGCGAACCAAAGTGGATCAACTCTTAACAAAGCTGAAGTGCAAATTTCCAAACCACTTCTCTTAACTGAAAAATGTTCATATAGAAAATAAAATTGTATAGGCTATTGTACAATAATTTTATATTTAAAGTACTTGACAATATGAAAACAATATATATATGATTGTTTTTTTTTATGTAGGCTAATAAATCATTGGTTTCTGATGTGTGTCACTGCTGATTGAGCAGATAAGGCACCAAGTTTGAGTAAGTCTTGTTAGCCTGGTCAGGAGCAGGCTGGATGCACAGAATGAATTACTAATGTAACTTGTGTGTTACTGATTTTGTAAAACCGAGTTGAGGTTAAATTTAATTAGGCCAGGATATCCAGAAAATTCACTTAAACTCTTTTGAAAAAACTCTTTGGGAAATATGGCTCAGGTTTGGACACTATAGCCAGTATTTTCAGCCCATTCCTCCATGCAGGGCTCCTCTAGGCAATGGAAGACGAGGCAAGTTTATGTATACAGCTCAATTTCGTACAAAGACAATTCAATGTGCTTACATGAATGAAACAGAACAATAAAAGCAGAATAAAAGAAACTATGTACCTATGAAGAAAATCATAGGCCTTTCTCATCTTTCTAAGTAGGAGAACTTGCTCAATAAGAGGCCGACTAAATACTTTTTGGCTCAACTGTATTTACTCTTGGACTTGGACTGTTTCAGCTCTCTGACGCCACCAAAAGGGGCAGAAGAGCAGTTGGCACTGGATCTCTTTAAGGGATTTATCCTCCTGGATCTGCCTTCCTCCAATCCACGGCCTGCTCGCCCAGACTGGCACACCCACCCAGCCATCAGGAAGGAGGGGTGGGGGGGGGACTCATGTCGGCCTTGCGGGCTTCCTGGTCCTCAGCTCCGCCTCGCCTCGGTTTGGCCGGACAGGGGGAGGAACACTTCACAGTTCAGAACAAAAGCAGCAACGGACCGAACGAAGGGGGAGGAACAAACGGTGTCTCGAATACAAGCTTTAAAATATCCCAAGTTGGATTTATGTGGGTTCCTGTTGAGAATTAACCAGCGATTTAACTCATACGGTGAAAAGGAGAAACTTGTCTGCGTCGGATCTTTGAATCCTGGCCGTAATCCGTCGAAGCGGTTGGTAAAAATAAGACAAGGGTCAGCCAAATAGATGGACGGTATTGTTTCCTCGCTTGGTGCCTCTAACTTCAGCCATATATTGATCGGTAATAGTGAAGACTAGGCTGGGTTTCCGTGGTCTACGTGTCGTCGGAGCAGACCCCGGGGGATTCTGGGGGTATTTCGGCAATTTGGGTAAGTTTATTTTTATGTTTCACTGAAGCGTGTCTGACGACGAAGTGCGCCTGTGCAGTAGTGAAGCGTTTTAGTTAGTACGCCACAAAAGAAGGAGGGGGAGAGAAAGACTGGACCGCTATTGTTTCTGAAACACACTGCTCCAACTTTCACAGCTTTTTATCGAACAAAAATAAAACAAAGAACGAATAAATTAGTCTCTGTGTCGAAACTGATGGGGAGGAGGATTGGTGTTCTCTCCCTCTGGGATTTAAATGTGTCATCAATGACTAACCATTATATGTGACCTAATGTTTGCTTCCCTTAAAAAACATTTGAGCCCAGTTTCCAGCTCCTTGTAGTTACTCATGGCGCAACCTTTCTGACTAAATACTCATTTGTTCCGAGTAAATAACTTGTGTTGGTGAAAAAGTTAAGTTGTTCCTGACAATGTTTAGCTTAAAAGGCCAGATTTGTATAATAAAACTAACTAAAAGGGGTTTGCGTGGGTAAAAAGCTTAGTTAACGACTTCAGTCATGGTAGTATAAGCAAACACCTGTTGATTAATGACAAAATATGCTTTCATTCATTTTATTTTTTTTTCATACCAACACTTGGATCCTGGTTTTTTTATGCATTTGACCTATCTGGACATAGACATGAGTCTGACTAATGCTTCTTCTTCAGATTTCTGTTGCCATATCTTTCCCTGTGAAGAGGCTCCTTCAACTCTCAGGACTGAGAACTTGGAAGTGAAACAAAGCCCGATCAGCCAGGGTGAGAAAGCAGACACTGATGGATTCCTTGAAGATTTTCATTCCTTGTCCTCCCACCCCTTTAGGACCAGTCCCCTTTAGCTCACGCAAAACAAAAGTCATTCACCACGCTTTTGGGGGAAGGGAGAGGGGAGACGACTGGACACGGTTTTGTTGAGAGGTTTAAAAAAACAAAAAAAAAAAGGGACCGGAGAGGAGTGTTGTCAGAAAACTGACTGTGAGAGTGAATGAAGAACAGAAAGTTATGAAAACAGTCTATTCTCCTGAACAGATTGTCCTCGTCTGCTCTGTGATCTTATCTAAGAAATGACCGCTTGTAAGAGGAGAGGAGCAAAAATATTCACTTTATTATCGTTTGTTTTCTTTTCCAGATGGCGGAACATATTTTGATCGCCGATGTGGCTTCATACGCCGACATGGCGTCATACACCGAACGCAACGGCAGAGATGGACCTCTTGTTGACCCAGATGAGCCTTTCGAAGTCGACATAATAGAGATGGCGAGTGAAGAAAAGGCCCAAACCAGACGCTCTTCCAAGAAACTGCGGCGCTCTCCCAGCACAGCAGAAAGCAATGCCAGCAGTGTGGCAAGTTTTACCACCAACCATAACTCTGTTGTGTGCCTGCCTCTGGTCTCAGAGGGGCTCAAACTGGTATGGACCCAGTCTGATCAGACTCGAGAACTGGACTCCATCCCACAACTTGTCCATGCCTTCAATTTATTTCCGTACCCGTCCTCCAAAGAGGTTAGCACACTTGCTCGGGTTTGTACGTTGCCCCTGGACAAAGTAAAAGTGTGGTTCATGGTGCAGAGGATTAAATATGGCATTAGCTGGTCTTCAGAAGAAATTGAGGAGACCAGGAGGAAGTTGGCTGTGCCAGAGCTTTGTGAGGACACGGCTGAAACAAACGAGGCCAGCGTGAAAAATAAGAGTGAAAATGTAGATAAACTTGTGACTGAGGATAAGGAAAACGATAAAGAGGAGTGTGATATCATTGGTTTTCTACCAGAAACAAATAAGTCCACGTGTGAGCCCCCTGATTCTCATAGATCTACTGCCCCCTGTTTCAGATCCAGCCTCCCACCGCCTCAGGATTCATATTTCTACCGCTCACCAGCTCACACTCCACCAACAACAGCTGATGTCTCACCCGAACTCTCAGAGTCCTCCTCACAGCAGTACCGACACGGGCGCTACAAAAAGTCCAAAGCTCAGCTTGCTGCCCTGCGCAAAAGCTTTCTGAGGGAGAATTGGCCCGCAGAGCCGGAGCTGAAACGCTTACAGGAGGAAACAGGTCTGAGCCGCAATGACATTCGCAAGTGGTTCAGCGACAGTCGTTATCAGTTGAGAGTTGGTCGTGGAAGCCTGGCAGCTGCCCAGACCTTTTCTCACCAAGCTGCTGTCGGAGCTAAACACGAACCAGAATCTCAAACTCAACCCCTTTCTCTTACCAATCCAAAATCTCGCCAGGTCAATGGTGTGAAAAGCCACGAGGGGAACCGGAACAATGGGATCAGAAATTCACACTTCTTTCAGACTTTTTTGTCCAACAGCTTAGAAGCATTTGGGGAAAAACTCCAAGAGACCCAAACACAAGAAGTTATAGAAGAGCTTTCTGGAGACGGAGACGCTTTCAAAGAGGAGGAACAAGCTGAAGAAGAACCGTTGCAGTTGACCAAGACCAGCAAGACTGAGCCAGATGTTGTAGAGTTCACACCGTCCCCCTGTCCCTCCCCCCCACACACTCCACCGCTCAACTCCTCCCTCGATAAGACGGTTCCACACAGAAGCCGCACATCAAAGAAATCGGTGCATTCAGCTAAAGCCTGTCCCTCACAGACACCCACACCCTTCTCGGGCGCTTCCACGTCTACGTCCCCTGCACTCACTCCTGCAGGACGTCCCAGAAAGACGAAGGAGCAGCTGGACATGTTGAAGCGGCACTTTTTGAAGTGTCAGTGGCCCTCCAGTGAGGAATACACCGAACTCGTCAAACTCACTGGTTTACCCAGGGCAGATGTCATTCAATGGTTTGGCGACACGCGCTATGCAGTCAAAAACGGCCAGCTGCGCTGGGTGAAGGGCGTCCGTGAGCAGTTCTTAGCAGAACTGGCTGCTCAGCAAAGCGGCACCGGTTTGTCGAATGGAACTAAAGCCTCCGCTCGTGGTGGGGGAGGGCGCAAACGAAAATTAAACAGGGCAAGTACAGATTCTCCTGATATCCAGCCCTTGGTATCGTATTACCTCACAACAGGCCCACTAAACGAAAAAGACCTTGACCTACTATGCAAGAAATCAAGGATGAGCTACCAGCAAGTAAGAGACTGGTTTGCAGCCCAGGAGGTTGGAGAGACCGAGGAAGAAATAGTTGTGGCTTAGGACCTTTTGATGAAACATCTCTTTAACACAACAGGTGTGATTATTGCTGTGGTTTATGTTGCTTTAAATAAGGCAGATCCAGTCTTCCCGGAACAAGCCCAAAGTGAGGTTTGTGTATTTTTTTATATAGATACGTTGCATTTCCTGTTTATCATAATATATTTAGATCTGAATTATATTTCTACTGGCTCAGTTGCTGGAAATAGAGCAGTAACCTGTACACTGGTTTGCTATATTTTGAGCTCCTCTTTGTTCAAATATCACTACAATTGTGTTTTTGTTTTTTTGATTTGTTTTAATGTATTATATTTGTAGCATTATAACATCAACAATTAAATAGCTATAGATTCAGGAAAAACAAATCTCTACACTGACAAACCTATTGACTGAGAATTGTAATCATTCCTCTCTAGACATTATGTTCGAAAGAAAAGCACACTGGACTTGCTCCTTATAAGAAAACATCTTGCACTTTGGTTTTCCAACCTGCTGCCCCATGCTAATGAGGTCATAATATTTCAGTCTATGCTAATTATTCTTTCTTTTTTTTTACTCCTTGCTGCAGAACCAAACACATTTCCTTAATTACTCTTGTCACTCTGTTGAAATGCTTTTCTTACCTTTTGGGTAATTTTCCTGCCATTTGCATTCCACAGCATATCTCTTTACAATAAAGTTTGCAGCAGACATACTGTTTTAGTCTTTGATCTAGTGAGTGTTTTTCTTTGCTTCCTTTAATAGCAATAAGGTGTTATGTTAAGGATTAAATTTAGTCTGATTAAAAAGGGCACAAGGCAGGTTTTTTGGAAGGAAAGATGAACCAAAATCCAACAGCTAAGATTTTTACCAATTCCACAGAGTGACAGAATAACAGCTACGCATCTTTAAGTACTTTTTGGTGACTTTAGAAAGTGTCTGCTTGAAACGGATTGTAGCTCTTTGGAAATTTTGACCGAAGGTTCGAAACGACCAGAAACTTGACAAAGCGTGTGTAACAAATGCTTTTTCTCCTGTTGCTCCTGAAAAGATGATGCAATTGTCATGCTGCTGATCTAAGATTATTCATGTAAATTCCTCCGTTTGTTTTCCCCCTGGTTTGAAAAGAGAAAATCTTGTTTGCACAATTGTGTCACTGGAAACAAGTAAATGTTTTTGCCATTATAATCAAGTGTACAGATGTTTTTCTTTGTGTGTGTGTCTTATGAATACAGACACATGTGATGAGATTCTTGGGTGTAGATTTTTATTCTGAGAATAATCTATAAAATAATTTCTATTTTAAATTGCTTCTAATATGTGCTTAGAAGAAACAAGACAAACCAAAACTCAAAGTGAAGTTTGTTGCTAGGGTGTCAACGATAACGGCTTAATTTTACAAAGACTAATGTATTTGTGCTTAACCTATTAATTGCTGTTGCTGAGATGAATAAATAACCAACTAATGGTTTCAGGCTCTTCAAATCAAAGATGCTCCCATTAATCACTGCCTGGGCGACTGGGCCACGATTCCAGACGTAAATGGGAACCGGAAAACAGGGGTGTGGGTTCTGGGGATGACAAAGAGGAACATACTGGTTTTTTGTGGTAGAAAAAGTTTCAGGGGGTTCATCTGATTTATGGCAATCAGTAAAGACACTTCAGCCATAGTGGTCGTCACGATAAGTGGATGTATAGACACATCCCACCTCACAGAATTAAAATACAATATTTCTTCACTTTTACTCAGTCATACACACTCATATTTTCGGTTCTATAATGGAAAGTTTAAGCCGTGTGTGTTTTTATAGTTCTTTTCAAGAAGGCTATAGCCCCTGTTTTGACTTCCATCATTGTGTGTTGCTGTTGCTTGATGATGTCTGTAAGGCTGAAGGCTGTCTGAATTCAACACCGGAGTCTGGAGTTCCTTTCTTACCCTGGATACTCTTCATACTGTTGACCTTGTGAAAGGTGAAGGAAAAGGAGGTGGAAGCTATGGTCTATCTGAATACAGAAAATTATTGCTCCTAGCTTTTTTTTCTTCCCCCCCCCCCCCTTACCATAAAAGGTAAAGGGGGGAGGGAGAAGACTACTGTGGGTAGGAAAGGAAGTCCAGACTGCCGTGCCAAACCTGGAAAGCCTTCACTCTTACAAATAATGAGTCAAACTGGGACAACATCCGACTCTGAAAAATAACTAAAAAAGAAGAAAGCAGCAAACGGCTGAAGCTCTCCACGAAAAAACTGATAACATGAAGGTGTTTATTTGCACGTCATACAGAGTACATGTGAAGACGTGGTGTATTTTTTTGTTAAACTGTGAAGTGGGCTATGCCTGTTGGTCCTGACAAGAAGGATTGTGGGAATCTGTATAGCTCCTAAGCACCAGATAGGGACGTCATCTGGATCCTATGCTTGATGAACAATTGATAGGAAGCATCCTGCTTTCTTTCCCTACCACCTCCTTTACTCACAGCCCTTATGTTGACCACGGATGCACACCCGCTTTGCATTAAGAGTCCTTACTGATTTGCTGTATTTGGATTGAGCTTTAGAGAAAATCACTTGTAATTTGAGGTTTTATTGCTAGAGGATCCCTGGAAGTTCTCACCTAGTAGAAGTACCCAAAGATCGTGGTGTTCCTTAAGAGAAAGAGACAGATTCATAATTTCATATTATTAATATGATTAAATCATCTTTAATGTTTCTAGCCAGACTCACTATGTTCATGAAGTGGGCTGTGGCTGGACATAGAGGCAATGGATCCAGGAGTCTGATAGAAGGGAAACAAAGTCAAATCTTTCGGCATATAATGCAATAACAAATAAAAAGTATGTAAAGCTTTAAATACAAGCCTACAGTGAGAGAGATTCCTCTATCTCTGGCCCACCGCTGAGACTCTGCTGACCCTACAAGGCTGAGGAAAGATACGTTTTAAAGGGTTACACAGAGAACAAAATGTTATTTAATTATTTAAAATAATTGAAAACAAAAATGTAATCACACAGACTGATAACTTGTGTTTTGTTACTGATAATGGCTTTCAGCTAATAAAAATCCCCAATTCTTCATTTTAGAAAACAGAAATATTCCATGTAAGCTTACAGAAATGTATGCTAACAACTAGCTCAACTGAGCTTTTAGGAAAGCTTGACTTAGTTTAATAACAGTGTTAACCATGTACCAGACACATCTATGTGCGTTGGCTCTTGAAGCTGGTGACACGCTGACCTCAGTCTGAATTTTATATCACCCAAACTCTGAAATGAGTTTTGCTTGGGGACATCTTTCTAACACTTTTTTTCTTCCACTCATCTTTATAATTTTACAGCAGAATGTAAATGGCCATGTTCTTTAGCAGCGTGCTTGTTTGTCTTACCTGTCGGTGTTGTCACTGAGTGTCTGGTGGTCAGCTGTCAATGCAGCAGTCTTACAGATGCTTGTGAGGCCGTAACGTGACATTTCTACATTAACAATTCGCTATTTATTTGTCTAATACGTGGCATTCTAATTATCTGAGCAACTTTTTTTTATATCATTACACTTAATGGGAGTAAAAATCGAACTGATAAAACATTCAAAAATACTTTAATGATCCTAAGGGAAAATAGTTTGACCTTTGTAATAAAGGCATTGTCGGTGATATTCTGATAAAATGATATGAGCCTGAATCTGAGACTACAGGAAAATATTGTGAAAAAGTTCTAAATGTTGTTTTCATTTATTTCAAAGTGAATATCATATATAGATGTACATATAGGTTGAAATATTTCAAGCCTTTATTCCTTGCAAGTTAGAAGGCTCACACTAAATATAAACTAAATTATATTTTAAATAAAAATGCCAGGATGTTCATTTCTTTACATCTAATTCTTGATTTGCTTTTCGTTTGAGAAGAAACTTTAATTTTTTGTCGCTTCAGTGGCTTTTTGTGTTTATTTTGGTGGTGCTGTGTTAGGTCCGGTTAAGATGCTTTCAGCCCATCTTGTAGGTCAGGCTGTTCATAATGGCTCATGAAACCTGGGTGTAAATGATGCACTCAGACCTAAACCTCCAGAAGCACATAAAGAAAAGGTTGGCCTTCTCTCAGCTGAAGAACATAAGCACAATTTATGGCGAAAAATGTCCCTGCAACATCTTAAAAAAATTCATTCACGTGTTCAACCCTAAAAGTGTCTTCACAGTTCTGCTGCTAAATTTCAAATCTTTATTTTTTTTTTCCTTCACAAACCTCTCAAGTCTGAAGATATCTCAGATGTTGATGCTCTTTACACCACACTTTTCTTCCACTCAACTTTCTACAAATATGCTTGGATACAGCACTGTATGAAGCTTCAGAAACCTTTACAAATGTTTAAGTTAATTAGCTATTTAAGGAGTTTCCTATATTAACTTTTTCCCCAATATATCGAATTTTAAGGAAAAAATATTTCTTTAATTACACAAAAAAGATAAAGCTACAGGAAAAAAATGGACTTCAATAATTTAGTCTGTGTAATCCAACTAGATAATAAATAAGTTCCCTTTTATAAACTGAATGACAAAATATACTGACCTTTATTAAGGACAACTCCAAGCAAAATAAGTAGCCTACCTCGCTGTCCTCGACCGAGGGGTAACTGTTAAAACAAACACTCGTTCAGTTGAGCCATTTATACTGAAACCAAAAACAACACTGAAAAGGTTTTAGAAAAACAAACAAACAAACCAAAAACCCCCTCCACCCCAGTGTGAATCGATGGGCGTACCTGGAGAGGTCACAGCAACAGGCAGAGAAACCCTCTGAGCTCTGTGGTGCACAAAGTGTTACACAATAATCGGGTGTCTAACATCTTACAGTTTATGATCAATCATTCACACAAAGAGACTTTTACCCGTTAGTTTGAAACTGTCCTGGAGAAATCTGCAGCCCAAAAGGAATAAAGACTGACGTATTTATCAAAAAATTCCTACATGGGAAAGAAAAGTGTTTGTTTTTTTCTTCACTTGCCCTCCTTTGAGAGAGTGGCTTTTTCAGGTCGGCGGTTTCTCTCTTCAGTTCCAACAGCTGCTTCTTTAACTCGGCGTTTTCTTTTTTCAGTTCTGAGAGTTGCCTTGCGATAAACAAGAGTGTGAAGTAACAGGGTCACCATCTCTACCTTCTATTTGTGCACAGCTACTGTGTGAAAACAAAAAAGTAAATAAAAATCACCTGTGGCCCTGATCGGAAACCTCCCGCAGACGCCTCTCCAGGTCAGAGGATTTGTTCTTAAAGTGAACTATGACTCTCTCCATCTGCTCCTGCTGGAAAACAGCAACCTGTGCCGCGTGGAAAACATTTCAACGATAATAAAAGCGTCTCTAAATTAACAGAGGAGGCCATCCAGATAAGACAGACCAGGGATATTTTTGCTATGCTCAACTGAAGGAGTTTCACAGGGTCCATGAAATAAACTTTTTCCAGTGGCTTCATCTGAGGAGGAAAAAAAAAAAAGAAAAAAGATGAGATGAGGTCCAACTTGTAACAATGCACTGAAGATGTAAAACTCACAAACCTCGTCCGTGATGAACAGGTAACTGCAACTCGCCCCGCATACGCAGCACCGCTCTGATGGAATAAAGAACAAACGGAAGAGACGTCGAACATCATGGAGGCAGTCTGAGCAGCAGAAAGTGATTTCAATTCGCATAACAAATCAGGAGAAAACCGCCTCACCTGATTTAATGCAAGCTTCGCAGCTGATGTGGCCACAGCTCGAGACAGCAAACTTCGACCCGCTTTTCTTAAAGCACTGGTTGCAGTGGAACCAGTCCATTTTTGATTCGTATAACTTCCTGTTCCTGGGTTTGATTAAAAATTTACTTGTTTACATTTTGTGACGCTAAAACCACAACTCTTAATGCAATCTATTGGGTTTTATGTACTGGATAAGCAATTCAGAGCATAAATTTTAAGTAGAGGGGGAAAGGCACCCGACTCCTTCAGGATTGCCCTGTATTACACGCATCCACCACAGCATGATGCTTCCCCTACCATGTTTCAATTTGGAGGTGTTGTTCATCATAAGGGCTAGTCTTTAGTTTTGTCATGTTTTTGCCCTAATTTGACCAGGGTGCTTTCTTTGTGTTTGTATTTACCCCCTCAGCACCTTTTATGTTCTCTTTCAACGATATTCATCCTCTAGCCACTCCTTAAAGGCCAGATTTATGGGGTAGGATTATCCTGTTCAGAATATTTACCTTATTTAGATAATGTTGGTGTGTTGCAGAAATCTCAGTTATAAATGTAAAAAGGGTGCGAGGGCTTCTAGGTCTGACTCAGTCCACCATTTAGCTATCAGCCCCGACTATTTAAATGCTTCTGAAAAACGGAAACACAAACGTTATTTTGTTTGAATACAACGTGAATAGTCTGAAAATATTCAGAACCGTTAGACAGGATCGGGGGCTCGTTTTGTGCTTCCCACATCAAGACGTTACCAACTCCAAACGTCATGTAAAAGCAGCTAGCTAGCTTCAGCATCATAGACCAAGGCTTTTTTAAAAGGCTCTTGAGGTCCAATTTGGGAAAAAAAAAAAAAAAAAAAAAAAAAGCGTGGTAGCCAGGCGGCAAAGGTCAACTAGACCGGATTCGAACCGGCGACTGCCGTGTCGGCCAAAGCACCCATACATTTTGAGGCGCCCCCCCCCACACCGACGTCGCGCCCGGTAGACTTTGAGGCGGGGCAAATCGCGGACGACTAAACTCGTTAAACAGATAAAACCCAATTGTTCTTCCCACATTACCTGTAGTCCGGAGAAATCTCCGCCCTTACCAAGCTTCAGTTTCAAGCTCCCCAAATCAGCCAGAGGACGTATGACGAAAGAACGTCGTGTGCAGAATGACTTCGTATATTGTGATACAGAGCATTTCTTTCACGTACTGCTCAAGTTTAGTTTTTTTTTTTTTTTTAAACTGCGTTTTGCTGACTAGAGATGGGGCTTTGCAAACAGTTTCAATATAAAGTCTGCACATTTAAGGTTGAAACTTTGGCCCGATTTACCCAGACTCTCCCCTCCCAGCTGAAACCGTTATGATTAATAAGCTTTTGCCCACAGTCATCTACGTCAGACTGCACTTTATTCCAGCCAACAAGCCACAACTTCAGCCAATGTCCACTTCTACCCGCCCCAGTAATTAACTACGTGCTTCACTCCAATTCAAGCTGGACCATTTACCGTCAAAACTTTAGGTAGATTTATAGCCCCTGGTTACATGGCATAGAGGTTCTTTTCAAAGAGACTAGGACACATTATTCAATTGTGAAAAGTTTAATAGCAAAATTCATAACTCCAGTTGATAAGTTTTCATCTCAGGAAATGCGATCAGTAATGGTAAGTGGCCCGATCACTGCCTTCTTGACCAAGCTTTTCCCTAAGAGAAGTTGTTCCATTAGTACAAGAGATTAAACCATATCAATTGTGCAATATTCATACCTGCTCCTGGACTCCTTGCTTTCCTAGTCTTGCAGGTAGATTCACAGCAATCACATAAGCCATTGAATGCAGGATTATCCAGCAGTTCCCACCTGGGAAGGGGAAGAAAAAAAAAAATATATACACATCTACACACTTAAACTGGGTATTAGTATTACTGAACATAAAGACAAATTTTCCTTTACCCCTGCTCTTTGACATAATGGCAGGCCTTCTTGGTGTTGTCAAGACCATTGGGATCCCAAGCAGCCATGGTGCAGTGAATGTAGACCTGAAGGATCATCATCGTTAGGAAAACACTCCCAGCCCACAACCCTTTCATTTAAAGAAATTCAGCGAGTTACCTCATGCCCAAAGCCAAATTTAAAGGCCTGAAGAGACAGCCGGAGCTCTGATTCCATCAGCCTTGGTTCAAATTTTGAGCGCGAAGCCTTGCTGTCAACAAGACACCTGTAAAATAGAGTAAAAGTCATTAGTGTTTTAGAAGAGAGATTCTTGCTTAAAGTTAATGCACATACCCTTTATTGCCGATTATGGTGTACAGGTCAACAGCAGTTTGGAGGTCTGGTGTGGTTGTAGCAACACATTCCTCCAGGAGAATTAGCAAGGGTTGGTGGTTCAAATGCTCCACACTAGCCATGATGGGGATCATGGAACCCAGAGGAAAGGTGGGAGACTCTGCAGGGCCTGAAAAGTCAGCTAAAAACACCAGAGGCATCTTCAGTTGTACATATGGATGGTTTGTCATTAGAGTGACAAGTCAAGTCCTACCGTTCATGAGTTCCATGTGGAACACCAGGTCCTCAACCCCATATGTGGAAAACACTGGATCATAGATCATTGGGTGCCAGTCTTTAGGCCTGAATATAGGTTAAGAGTTTAAGCACCATGACATTTAAGACTTTAGGAAAGTCACAGACTCACCTTTGATAAGAGCAGACCACTGGGAGACTGAAGGGAAGCACATAAGAGTCAGGAGATGAAGTGTACAGCAGATCATTGGTGTAGTTCAACTCATTGCCAGAAACCTGCAAGATAATTCAAAACTTAGTACAAGAGTAAACATGCTTCAAGAGTAAACATGCTTCTAGTCAAACCATCAACTACGCACCAGTCTCCTGAATTCACAGTCATCAAGCTCCACATTGAAAAACACCTCTCTCAGTGTAAAGCTGGTGGGGAAGCAACTACCAAGACGGAACAGGGACGGATCAGCCTGGGATCTGCTGTCTGACCAAACCAGAGTCATGTAGTCTGGCCCACAATCCAGTTTAATATCTGCAAATTGAGGGAAATAAGATAGACAAGCTGCAAAAATTAAACAATTTCAAGAAACAACCTTGATTCATTACCTGCATCAGCCAACCCACATGCCACCAGCCAGAAAATGAGCCCACAACACCCAAAGAGAGCCATCATGACTGAATACTGAGCAGCTCTCCCAACACTGGTTTTATTCTCTCTGACCTGATTGGTGAGGTTCAATCCAGGAAACGACTGTCACCTGTTGGCTGTCAGCAACAGCCACACCTGGATCTGTAAGTAGCTTAATTGCAGCAAGGCTCCAACTGCCTCCTATAAGATCCAAATAATCAAATGTCTAATTTTATACTAATAATAACAATAGTCATAAGGGCACACACTTATTGCTTTTGTACTTTTGCACATCCACGTGTGACAATATCACCTTCACAGGTTTCTACTGTTGCCGGTGTGAACTAAATAGGAAGAAATATGAGACACTGGTTCCAAACCTATCTAGGGCAAATCCTTTATTGTGGCTACATAAATTTCCAAACAGGTTTGGTTTATATGAAATGAAATGTAGCTGTTTAGTATCCATATGTGCGTGTGGTTTCCTGATGATGAATTAGCTTTGCATATTAAAGTGACTCACTCATTAAATCCTTAAGAGGGAAAACAAACTTGGACATTTTTGTTAAATATTTTTAAGCCAATGCTAATTCTTGAGAAATGCTCCTCATTGTTGCCTTTGATTTTGTTGGTTTTTTTTGCCCTGAGAAAAAATACTATTTTCAAAGAAATTTTAATATCTATGCCAAATTGCTTACACAAAGCTGTGTCTCTTTGAATGAATTCATGAAAATGTTTATTTCAGTTACAACTGTGCATGAACTAAAACATTTGCACATATCTCCAAAAATAAAGAAAAAGGTGTAGGCTGAAGCCAATGCTTATGATGCCTACCCTACAACTACCTTTTATTGTTTACAAAGGACTACTTCTTTGAAATGAAATATATTTTCTTGGAAAATACAGGGCTTTTCATTGCCAAAATTGAAGGCCACTATCAGAGCAACCTGGGCTCTCATAACACCTGAGCAGTGCCAGAAACTCATCGACTCCCTGCCACGCAGTAATTGAGGCAAAAGGAGCTCCAACCAAGTATTGAGTATTGTACATGCTCATATTTTTCATTTTCATACTT
>JAUZNJ010055208.1:0-29267 GCA_034780135.1 Jordanella pulchra | reverse complement strand
CCAGATTCGAATTCTTCTTGTTGGAGGGCATTATGCGTTCTAATAAAAGTGTGGGTTCATATGCACTATACTCGTTTGCATATACATCCACGTATGTATCAGTAAGTACATTAAGATATCAAATAAGATCATAGCATAAATAAAACACTGTTCAAGGAACAGATGCTTTGAAAGACAAAGTAGGCTAAACTAAAATGATGACAGGTTTCCCACGATAGATATTTCACAAAATACACTTAATCTGTTTATTAGTTAGCCCAGTGTCTTTTTTTCAGTTCACATATCGTACCTTAACATACCCGTACACGAAAGTGTGCTCAAGTCAAGTTATTCATCCAAAGGGATAGAGAGAAAATGGAAAATCGACATTCATCTCCCCTTTTATCAGTTCTGTTGTGATCTTGGTTTTCCGCATGGGTTGACACTTATATTGTCCCCAAAAGACTGAAGGGACCTTTTGTTGTCAAAAAAGATGGATTGTTTTTAAATCTGATGGTAAAATGTTACAGCCTCCATGCTGCCTTTGAAGACTTTTTTTTCCTCATCCTATTTTTCCTATTATAAACTGAGCGAGTGACTGACGGAGCGTTAGCGCAGAGAGCTGAGCAGAGACAGACCGACCAGTCCGTCTATCCAGCTGCCCCTGCATCTGCAGAAGCGCGTGGTCATACACACACACACGCGTGCATACGGTTCGCGCGCACACGCTATTGAAGAGAGAAATCGCGAGTCCCGCTCGCGGTTCGCTGCCCGAAGCACCGCCAACTGTACGCAGCTATAGCCCCATGTATATTGTGCGTCTCCGCGTGCGTCCGGTGGCCGCTCGCCTGTCTCTTCCACCCCCGCTGCGCCTCCTCTGCCCTCCCGGGACAAAGAATAACGAGATACAGGGAGCTGTAATCATACCGAGGCAAGTTGAGTCCCCCCCACAATGCGCGGGGGCCAACAGAGATTGCAGTGGAGAATCAGCAGTGTAGACGCACACACGCGATGAAGATTGGATTACAAAAAGAGAGGGAAAACAGTGATTTTATTCATCTCAATGTGAGGTGTTAAAACAAGAGGATTTCATTCATCTTTTTTTGTTGAAGCACGCTTGGAATTATTCATTACCAGAGACTCAGTGATTTCTTTCCCCCTGCATGGTTATTCAAGGGAGAGAGTGGACTGTTGCAATGTCATCTCACACCGCTGTCTTGGAGCTCTGTGGAAGGGAGATGCTGTAAGTACTTTGTTTCCCATTCATCTCTGATGCTTTCCCTCTGTTGATCAGCCGAGACACTGTGACTTCTAAAGCGTTCCTTGCCCAAAGTGGAGCAGCACACGGGCAGTGAGAGCACAGCTGTTTGCGTTGGAACTTGGATAAAAACAAATAGGAGCTAATCAAATAATACAGCGTTAATCTCTATTAATTCCTAATGTTGCTGCAGTGCGCACTCAGCTAGTTCAACACAAGTACGCGTACAGACAAAAGAGGGAAAAAAAACTCAATAAATATCACACATATAAAATTAGCACCTTAAACGAAACGGACATAAATTTTATGAACTGGACGAAAAATTATAATTGCCCAATTGTAGGTATTTTTGAACGAAAAGGGACGGATAAGACATTGCGGCGTTTTGGTTGGCACAACTTCTCCATCCCATCTCAGGACGAGGGATCAGTCCTTAATTGTGGAAAAATCATCCCATATCATCTCACCTTATTATTATTACATTTAATTTCAGACACAGACTGCAGTTGTTTGGCACAGGATCGGGTAAGAAAGTGACCATAAAAAAGGAGAGAAAAATCCATCCAGCGTGCGTCTTGGTAAAGATGTAGGGGAGGCATGCTCCAGTCAATGGCAGTGGGGGGCGCACTTGCATTGAGTTGGTTCCATTGGATGAAGATCTGAATAAATTTGCAACCACCTTCTAAACCCCAGTTTCTCTCTCCCTCTGTTCTCGGGATGCAGTCACGTTGTTCAAGCGCAGTGCTGCCATCACAAGCTCTCTGACAGTGAAATAAAAGTTGTTGGCTGCGTGCTTTTTAAAAGGAGGATCTTTAATGTATAAAATTGAAAAGAGCCAGTCTTGTCTTCATAGAAAAATCAATGAGCTCTAGCAATTATCCCAGCTCAGTCAGCATTCCCATTAAATTATCGCCCTCCAGTCTTTATGTACTATAAATCTTAAATTACCAATGTTTTTCTCCACATGCATCCCAGTAAATTAGAACATCAATGTTAAGTGAATGTAATAAAATGAATAAATAAGATCAGTATAAAAAGTGATAGATTTCAAGACTTTATCTTAATTTTGATAATTAGAGATTAAATAAGAACAATGAAAAATACAATTTTTATTACAGGAATTTCAGCCTCCTAAGATGTATGTTAACATCATGCACATTATATGCACACAGTCATTACTTGCGCTTCTGTTACTCCATTGAGGAGTGAGTTAACATGATGAATTCAATAGCTGTAGCCAATTTCCAGGATTTATCTGAATTAGATAGATCTTCAAACATTACCTTCAGCTTATAGTTATTCACCAAACTCCTGCTGGAGTTACTCCTCCTGCTTTTTCACCAAACATCTTTCATTTACTTTCCACTTACCTTCCCCTCAGTATGGTGGATGCAGCACTTATATATATATATATATAAGTTATATATATATGAGAGAGAGAGAGAGAGAGAGACCAGAACATTTAAATTCTTTGCAGAAAGGGTTTGGGATTTGAACCCAAGACCTTCTTGTTACGAGGTAGCAACTGTGTCACCACACATGCTCTGAATTGCCTTTACTGTACATGATTTAGAACCTAGAAACTCATAACATACCTTTGATAATTGTGTATATCTTTTTCGGCTGCTTAATAAATCCCCTTGTGGACCTTTCGGGCTCAGAAATTATACTTGCTGAGTGGAGAACGAAAATTATCTTACATCATGTGATGAACTTTATTCTTTGATAAAAATGTAATAGAAATTATTTTGGACAAGGTAATTATTTATGCTGATGAAGACAAAGTCTTGAGTAGTTTTTCGAGATTCTTGCAAGTGTGTAATTTTATTTTGTATTCAGTATAAGAAGAAATGTGTAAAGAAGAAGAATTAATCAGAAATACTCTCCACTTATCTGTTCAGCAAAAGTGTAAGGAAAAAAAGATGTACTGAAAATATACAAAAAGATTTGATTTTGGCCAGTTTTATAACCCAAAAAATATACAGACAAGGCAAGGCGTATGGAAAAAAAACACGATATATACAGGAGTTTCAATTGTCGGCGTTTTAACTTCACCTTTATTTACATATAGATGAAAATGGTATCAGAAAGACACCGCGCTTTAGGTGATTTTACAGATTATCACAGTAAGACGTTAAAAAGTCAAGTGCAGAACAAGTCTTGCCTACAGGAGAGATTTCTCGTCTAAGGTGGCATTTGATTCAAATTAATCAATGTTGTTCATGGGCAAATAAAACCTGAAATTACCTTTGTCCTTGAGAGATGGTTTCAGCATAGACATTATTTTCATGCTGGAATAAGCTATCTTTATTTTATCTTTATAGCATGAAAAAACCCCAAAGCACATTTTACAGCTGATTGACTTTAATTTTACCACTAAATATGTGCTATATGATTTATGTTGCTATAATATATGTTATATTGCTTCCTAAAATGAGATTTTATTTTGGATAAATGGAAAATAAACCGGTTAAATATATAGCTATATACTCGAAACAAATAAGAAATGTAATATTATTCCAGTAATCATCATTTTCCTTAGAGTTTTTCCACATTTTGTCAAATAAAACATTGATATACTTTTGGGGACCTATTTGTAATAGACCAACACACAGTATATTAGAAGTGTAGCATTGAAATTAATTTCCGCTTTACTTTTTAAGCTTTTTAAGTGTCGCATACATAGTTTAGTAACCCTAACCCTTTCTCTAAAGCCCTTTAATGAAATCTGGTAATTTTAAAATTGTTATGAGACTGGCAACAACAATGGTAAAACCTAAAACAAACCGTTTGAAGTAATTTGATGCAACACTGCAATAAAGCTTAAGTGTGTGTTATGTTGCAACTAACTAAAATAAACAACTGAAATGAGTGTCCCATAATCCTCCACTAAAGCAAGGTGGAAAAAGCTCCAAGCTCAACTTCCTTCTGGTACAGATTAACATTTGCTGCACTTCTAATAGAGTAGAGGTCTTATTTGTGAGGAATCCCTAACACCTCCAAATTGCACCTATGGGGCAGGTTCCATAGAGAGGAGGGACATTTTCCCAGCTTTAAATACAAATCGTTTTTATGTGTATGTTACTATGATGAAGGAAGAGGAGGATAAAGCGATAAAAGAAGATACCAACCTTCACAAGGTTTAGATTTTCAAAATAGTTGCAGCCCATCTCACAAATGTCAGGCTTCAGAGCCTCGTTGTCATTGGCTAACAAGAACAGGTAAAAATGTATAGACATTACATTTTGTGTGATGTCCTCTGGCCCAAGAAGAGCACTGTATTAATTTTAATTGATGTGAAAGTAGGGTTTGTGGCAGAAGCAGGACTGAGTAAGTAAGGTACTGTAGATATTTTGGGTTTGACTGGGAGACTATTTATTGCACCTAATTGTTGCAATGTCACCTGTATGTTATAAGTATTAAAATATATCTTACACCATTTCAGCATAGGTAAAAAAAAAATCACGTGAAGAAGTTTTCCAAAATGTTGAATATACATTTGTTTTGTAGGACTGCATATAATAATATTTTGTTATCAAATGCAACCTAAAATTACATTTGCTTTTGGTATTTTGATCGAATATAAATCAACTGCCTTCTTACATCACAGAACAAGGAAACAACATGCAAAATCTCCTTAATACGAATAAGTTGAAGTGATAAAAATCCTCATTAAGTTACTCTATATAAGTACGGGACAGTCTATGCATAGGCATGTGTTGGGCATCAGGTGCATAGAAATTATGTGCAACTCTGTTTTTATCCAGTATTTGGGAATTTGAGCAATATCATTTCTTCCCTTACATTAAATCCCTCCTGTTCCCTTTCTGTCTCTTTCACACACACACACTGACGGTTTGTTGCAAGGTAAAAGGGGTAGATGCAGTGGGGAAGACAACATGTTGAAGCTTGAGTGGTAACAGACGATTACTTCCACTGGACTTCTCCTGGGCATTCATGCACATGTCAGGGCGCATGGAGCAGATGGCCTGGGCATGAGCGAGAGGGGCTAAGCAGAGGAATGGCTTGGAGACTATCGTTTGAGGAATTCAGAGACAGAGAAGAAAAAAAATAAAGATAAAAGACACTGTCAGATAAAAGATGAAGTTACCTATTTCACTGTTAAATAATAAAGAACATACAGGAAACAATAACACAGGATGTTACTAAATGGATAGCTTAAGTCTTAAGAAGAGAAAAAGAAATCCTGAAACTTATTTTTGTTCTGTTAGTCAAAAGTAATATAATGAAGAGGGAATAAATGCAGGCTTAGAGACAGAATAAAGCTGTTAGATCATCCATACTACAGGGAAATAGTGGCTTACTTTGTAGTAGATATTGAAAACTAAAGCAATACATTCATGGCATTTTTGGTCTTGAACTATAAGTTTCAGTTCTAAAGCCATGGTGTCCTGTAACTTGTGTGTCTTCAGTATGCCAACAAAGGGTCAATACAGCTAATCGGTAAGGATTCTTAAAGCTATGGTTGGTAGTGTTGAAGAGCTAGCCACCCCAAAGCCCCAAGTAATGCATCTTGCTCTTCTCAAACAGCACCACCACGTTACCATAGAAGGTGACGCTAGAGCCTTTTTCAAAGTCTTCATATCTTCATATAGGAGTGTCCATTCTAACTGACTTTTATCGCACAGAATTATAAAAAGTAACAGAAGAATAAAAGAAAGAAGAACAAATTAATCTTCAACACTCTTTGAGCCTTCCAAAAAAAACAAACAAAAAAAACGAGGGGCAGACAGTGCAAGTAAGTGCAGCTTATCAATCCCTTAATGAAGAAGGAAAAAAAACAGACAAACTTCACAGATCTCTCTCTTACCATCACCTCTTCTTTTTCTTTAAGCATAGTCCCCACTATAAGCCTATTAAAATCCTCTATCTGCTCTGGTGCAGCAGTTTGGTCATGAAGCAGGGCTTTGCTTTATAGCCGCGCTGTTCTTTTTTTTTGTTTGTTATTTTTTTTACAAGTTTTTATAATCTTTCCTTGTCAAATGTGGGGCATTATCAATTTGTGGGGCACAGGGACAGAATTGAAAAAAATCTGCACATATAGGGATCTGCTCCCCCTGCGTGGTCAGAGCCTCTCTGTTTTCACTGCAGTCACTGTGACATGGAAAAAAATCAGATCGAAAATCAAAAAGTCGTACACAACCAGAGTGACCCGGCTTTTAAGCCAGTGTCAGTGACCGCCATAATAAGTGCTGTCTGAATAGTGCTGTGTGGCAGTTAGGAGGGATGTAGGAAAAAGGAAGCAGGACACTTCCTCTCAATAGTTTATTTAGCATAGGGACCTCCTGACAGACGCATCTGGTGCTTAGAAGTTTTAAGGACTTTCCATGACTGGATGCATGGTTTCTGACCACCGCATGTAATTTAACAAAAATACATTATTACTTCACATATACTCTGTTTGAGGTGTAAATGTACCCAACTTTGTATGTTTTTGGTTTTTATTATAAAAGTTTTAGCTGTTTGCTCCATTTTTATAACATGCCTCTTTTCGTAGTTCTTTTTTGGAAGACTGTAATCCCAATTTGACCAGCATCCTACACGCGAGTTTCCGTTGCACAATAAAGTCCAGAAGGCTAAAAGTGGTCCAGAGCGGTGGTTTACGGACATCTCAATGATCGGAGACACACCAACTTTGTATTTTGTGTCAATTGTCCCATTTGACTGCATTTGCAACCTGATGTGCTTTTCCATGTTCAAATGTGCCCACTGTTGTTTCTAAACTTTCATTTGGCTTCTCCTGAGTGTTAGAACACATGCTGTTTATGTTCATGTTCACACTACTTTAGGGTAAGTTGCCCCATCAGCAATATTTCTTATGAGTGTCTCTCTGGTTTGCCCTGGGCTGTCAAGGCATGTCAAGGTCTTCCTTGGCTATTGTATGCACAAATTAGATATTTGTCATTAGTCATACATCACTGGATCACAAAGTTGTTAAGGAACCTGATCTGGGCACAGCCCTCTACATACTATTGTGGTTGACCACCGAGGCTACGTACAGAAGGAAAAAATTGTATGCCTCACCATCTGTACAGGTGAGAAAACATTAAAATCGTGGATTTTCCTTATTGGACAAAAATGAATATCTATTATAACAAACTTAATAATGATGACAAGAATTAAACCATCAACAGAAATGTAAAATTATGGTAAGCCGAGTAACAATCCAAATTTTGAAAACGGAGATTCTAAAACATTAAGAATTTAAGCCACTGAGAACATTGTATTTTCTTATTAAACTACATCAGTCTATAAATAGTCACAGCAGTCTCTCTTTTATAATGCGACTTAGTTTGTGGCTTAATGTTTGGATTATTAAGTTTGCAGAAAAAGCTACATAGATGGAGAACTCTACATCACACCTTCAAGCTTACAGTGGAAAAAAGAAAATACAATACATTTGAATATGATGGATTTTAATTTTTTTATAGAAATTATATAATTAAGTGGATTTCTATGAGAAACAAGTATTTTAATCTATCATTTAACCATATTCCATGTTACATGTTTTAGAGTAGCATCCAGATGCCATGTTTCTCAGCAAAGTTATGCCAAACCAAATTCTGCACCTTGTATTACATGTCAAAGGAACGAGGACAGAAACCAGTCACACACAGGACAACATGTGCATTGTAGCAACAAAGATAATGAAGTTTAGTTGAAAAGATCCTGAGGGTCCAAATTTGGTTTCTGAAAGACTCCTTTCAAACATGTTGCTGATCTGAAGTTTAACACAGTATCATGTTGATGAAAATAGGTAAAAAATAACTTTTCCTTAATGACACAACTTATCAGGGTCTAAACAAAAAGATACTGTCTCTATACTTTATCTGACCAGATGTTGTGGCTTTATCATTTTTTCATATACAAACAGCATACTTTTTTTTAGGCTCAAGATTTCCCAGTGAATGGAGATGGATTCTAAACAATGGAAAGAAAACTCTTGGAGCATGCAAACAATCAGTCTATAAAAGATATAAAAGAAGTTCAGAAATAGGAAGTGAAAAAGCCTTTGGACAGAACTTTGTAAAAGTAGACAGAACCCACCTTAGCATCACATTGCATTCATGCAATTTCTTTTACATCCCTTATATAAAATGGTGAATCTAATTTCAGACTAAAGCTTGGGGAAAAGAAACACACAGAAGGAGACGCGGCGCTTTGGGAATCACTTCTGTCAGGGGAAATGTAATTAGAGCCATATAAATGATAGAGAAGGCAGAGAAAGGAGGAGATTGGCTATTTTTTGTTACTGAACTCTTCTTTCATTAGCGTCAAATTAGTCCCTAACAAATCCGTTGTAGTTAGCAATTGCAAATCCTGTGTAAATGTGAAACAGCTTGTACTGTGATGGAGTACCCTACATCATATATCAGATTTGTGGAGTTATTTCCATCAATACAGCATCTTTTGAGTAGATCCCTTCATTAAACAATCTCTTACATATTTAATTGACTTTAAGTGAAATTTAACTTGCACAACATAATAACTTTTGGCAACCTGTGGTGGAAAACATATTTATTTTCTTTAATTCTTAAGAGGATTGAGTCATTAATCTATTTTCTGTCCCAAAGTTGCCAATTTTATGGTTTTGAGTGTCCCAGAGTCAGTCATAAGCATGGAATTTGAAAATTTCAAGGTTGCTAGTGAATTACAACGGGAGCAAAAACAAAAGAAATACAACCTGCACCTTAAAAAAAAAACAAAACTCAAGTTTAACGACCTACTACAATGTGAAACTGTTGGAGATGTCTTATGAGTGTCAGATAATAAGCAGACCAGAAATTGACGTTACTTTATGAAAGAGAAAACAAACAAAACCACATTTGGATACTATCTTACATAAACTCAATTAGTTTTGTTTTGCTGAATGTCCTTTAAATGCACATTTCCAGCAATTTGTTTGCAGCAGAAGGCAAATAGAGTGAAATAGATATACTAAAACAGGAGCATTTAACTTCAGTCCTCGAGTTGTAATACGACTTAAATGTTTCTCTGCTTTTGATACAGCTGATTCAGGCGCTTACAGTGTAACAAAAACCTGATAACCAGCCATCATTGTAATTTAGGTAAGCCAAAGCCAAAACAATTCTACAACATGCAGGACACACACCCTCGAGGAATATCCCTGTACCAAAGTGATAATTGTAGCTGTATTTTAAACTCAGAAAAGAATCAGAAAGTTTTTTTAAACTCTTTATATCCATCAGCTAGTGTTTATTTCAGGTAACTTAACTTTTATCTTGATGTTTTTGGACCAGCTTCTCCATTGAATGGACCTGTCAATTGGGCTGCCACCGCTGTCACCTTGTCTACCTATATTATGTAGCCATAATAATAAAAAAGGTTTTAAACTATAAAAACATCTAATTAACTGTGATGCAACTTTTAATCTTTTAATACAAGCATATGTTGTCCTTTGAAATCCAACCAACTTTAAATGTTATCTAAAACATTTTACTATATCCATTTTGCTTGTGGAAAAAATAACATTGTAAAGTCTGATTTCGTTGTCTGTTTTGGTTTCAGATTGATTAGTCTTTGACATAATTTATCAAAAAGGCAGTTGATATCTTAAAAACAACAGTGTGTTACGTTTGACCCAAGTGTTAGCTTAATTTAAGATGTATTTAATTATTTTTCAGGTCAATATACAGCACTTGGAGTGTATCGATGCTCTGTGCGTCTGTATAACTCCAGAGGATCAGCTCCATCACTGAATGGGTCACATGATCCAGAGCACTGCTTTTTGCAATCTGAGCTCCCCATAAAAAAAGAGCTAACTAAGTTGAATGTTTTTGTTGTGCAACAAAAAAGATATGAAACGTATATGATCCAAAATATTTTTTGTCCTTTGATGTAGGTTTTAATGTAGAGGCTGTTTCATTTTGCAACAAGGCAGTGTTGTCAGAGGCATTCATTTGCACTAAACCTGGAAGTGACAAGTCTAGCACATCCTGATTGCTAAAAGTTACGCATTTCTCCCTTTATCAACTTTCTAAAAAAGAATTAAAAGGATGTCAATGTTGCTTGCGGTGCGAGTCAAGCTAAGATAGGTCATATCAGGGTAAGTTACATACTTGTTTATTTAATTTTCAGTAGTTTTAAAGTCCTTGTTAATTTTCTGTCCATAAAAACATCTTTTGCATAAATCTCTCATATTGTGGGCCAAGACTTTATCTTCAAACATTCAGATCAATAAAAAATCAATTATCTATTTCTGTTTATATAATTTATTTGTAATCAAGTTAATATCTATCTGATATAGTTTGTATTCTCTAGAAAAATAAAACATCCCACTATAGTGTTTATTTGATCGTGATGATAAAATGTATCCTGCTGGAAAACTAGATGATGCTTCCTGCACCACTGCAATAACTTCCAGTTACACATTTTGCACATTACAAGAATGTAATATAACTAATAACTGCTGTGAATCCTCCTCTTGATAATCATGATTAAAAAAAACAGTATATTAAAACACTTCATACAAAAACAATATGAAACACTTTTAATTAAGTGGATTTGGTGTATAATAAAATGGTTCACTGTTTATAAAGGACAGATGATAAAAGTAATATTAAGAATACAAAACAACGGCTGGGAAGAAATGTAGAGTAATTAAGGAGCCATCGTCGACAGGAAAACAATCCAATTTCAAAGCTTTGGGATGCATCGTAAACACACAAACTCATGTCCTCTGGGCTGTGGTTTGGTCAAATTTATCATCTGCAGTATCCATCATTCAGACCCCAACTCTACATAAAAACTCCATTTATTTAGTGTCTACTGTATGTTAATCCATACTTAATTCAGTTTGGGAGAAGAACTAATGTGGCTTTTGTTAATGCAATTATTCAAATCATCATGTAAAGATAATGTAGATCAATTATTGTTACGTTTGAAATTCAGCTGTTCAAACACAGATATATACAGTTGGTTGTAGTAAAGAAGAGTTAATATGTTGGTGTGGTAGGAACATTTTTTTCACATTTAGAAAAAAAAGCGGAATATCTAGAAAAACAAATATTAATAAGTACATTTATTAATTCTTGTTAGGAGTATGAGCTTGCATGAATGTTTGGAGTACTAATCGCCAGTAGCACAGATTTGTCTGTCCAACATCATTCACTATTATAGTGCCAAGAAACAATGGCCTTGATGTGACAACAAACTGCTCAGTATGCTTTTGTGGGCCATTTTCTTTCATTTCCCCTTTTCTCTTTACAGCTCTTCACTTGAATATGGATTTTATAATTTTTGCAGAGCTGAAAGCGGGTATAAAACAACAACTTTATTTTATTTTCCAGACATAACTAACTGGAGCCCAAAGATAATCTTGTCAGAATTGAACTCTCTTGCTCCTATACACCAAATATGTGCTAGTAGGTTGCCCATACAGAAATCTGCATTTGCCTAGCAGGGGCTAACATGAGGGAAAGTGGTTTGTTTGAACCCCTCAGTCAGATAGTAAGTAATACCAATACAATACAATGGTTTTACAATAGCTGCTTGATTAGAGAGAAAAAATATTCATGATGGATTTTGGATTTTGAATTGATATAACTTCTTAGAAAAATCATCCTTTCAGTGTGAAAAAGCAATACAAGCCAAAGGCAGCAAATATGAAATGTTCTCTTATAAATTATTTATACGTAAAATTATTGATATGTGCCATAGTAAAAAAAAAATGAAAAAACTCAAATAAAGTCAGCTCTAGCATGAACTTAAAAAAAGTGCAAGAAAATACTTTGTTAAAAGTAAATTAGAACTATAGTCAAATATCTAAAATGATAAATAAATTTCAACCGCTAATTTGTTGCAGGATTATAAAGTGGAGAGCAGCTAATGAAAGATCAAATGTATTTATTTAGATATAATAAAAACTTATTCAGGGATTTACAGTTATTTTTTGTATAAACCTTTTTTACTGATTAGTTAACGCTTAAATTTCAGGTGTTTGCACAATTTTTTTTTTCGTTGCAGCCTGCCCCACCCGATCTGCAAATGGTTACTCCCATTAGGATTACCAGTTTAAAGTAAGAAAAAAATCCAAAAAATGCTTTTCTGAAAATGAAGTTTTTTTGAAAATGGTGTTCTCCACGATAGCCTCAAAAGTCACCAGATCTCAGTCTTTATGAAGCACAAGATTCAAATTATATGTGTGAAGCTAGAAACTTTGAAGATACCGAATCATGTTGTCATACCAATATGAACCTATAGATTTATAAAAGTTTCTAAGACCTTGCTGACCTGATTCTGCAAAGACATTTGGTTGATCTAATGTTAAAAGTGGGTCGCTTCCAAAACTGGTAAAGTGGAAAAAAATTTACTGGCTGCTTATTATTTATTGCTTTTCGCATAAAGGGATTTTCTGGTAATTTGCAACAAACTAAAACTGTGAGCAGTTCTAAAGCTTCCACTTATCTTGGGTTGAATAAAGATAAAGATACATTGACATATGCACATATGATGTTGTTAAAGTCTGCAAAGCAAATTAAAGACTGATTCTTACAAAAGAAAAAAAAAAAACCTTTTCACAAGATATAATTTGAAGCCTTAACGTTAGTGCAGTATGATGATTCCTTGACGCAGTCTATTCAGCAATACTGGGCTGAGTGGCATGATGGGACTGGACTTAAGATGATTCATCTTTCAGTATAACATCGTCTGTGTGCCTACAGGGGTGAAAAGGAATCTCATTTCCCACAGAAAAAGTGTTGATAACTTTCTTCCCATTGATCCTTTTGCTTGAGTTTCAATACATTCATTGCAAAATAGTGTGGTACACAAATGCTATTAAAAAAATCATAAAACACAATAATAAAATCTTTAAATAGATTTTTTTATCATTTAGCAGACAATTTTGATGAAACCATAACCACCAGAAATATAATTTTTAAAATAAGATTTTCCACTTAAACTTATTTTAATTTTTTGCTGTTTGAAAAAGGAAATAACTGGCCTTTCGATCCTGAAAACTGTACATAGTCTGTATATTTTCCTGTCTTCCAGTCCTGTAAGTTGACTTAGTCTATGGCACCTTCAATAACTTTGACAAAAGTGCTAAATATTTAAAAGTTAAAGTTGGAGCAATCCCAAAAAAATATGATAGCAAATAGATACATACAGTAAGATAAAAGATTAAAACCAAAACACACAAAAAAATAAATTTCTGATTGGTTTTAATACCATGAACGAAAACTAGCTTTAGCATTGCCATATGCTAATTTCAGAATAAGAGGCAAACTCTTCTGTGTTTTAATTCAGTATCTGTGCTGCATCAAAGTATTAAATAAAAAATATGATGGTTTCCCTGAATCAATCACACAATAGTATTGTCCGCAGTGATGCAAAAGCACACCGCGTTGTCAGTGAATCCATAAATTGTCAACAGCACACATGGACACACTACTACTGTATGTGCCCATATGTTTCATGCCCTTATGGTTTCGCTCATGGTCAGTGGTTCCACGCACCTGCTCATACATCTTAAAACATTTCATTATGTTTTATGCTAAGTGCTGTTGAAGCCAGTGAGTGCTTTCTATATGGGGAAAGATGTTTTTAGAAAAAGGAAAGTTAATTTGCATTTGATATATACCTGGTATACCCACTATTTATTTGTAATTTCTGACTGTTAAAACTTCCATCTTCATGTATTGGTTTACTGTGTCCAATGTAAGTTGTGCACTGCCGCTTCATAGACTCTTGATTATGAATTTTATTTAATTTAACATTTAAAAAACATTTTTATCATCTCCCCATTTTTTGGTGATGATTTTCGAAGCTAATATTGCTTTTACTTCCTCCATTTGCATCATAAAATGACTCTGTTTAAACAAAAAAATAAAGACTATTTACAAATTAAATATTGCTGATGGATAACTAATGAAGGGAATACTTACAAGTTATTTTCCCAGACTGCATGGCTTTATAAATGTTCTAGTGAGCTGGAAAAAAAACATGCATGTATCAGCCCATGCAAGGAAGAAAACGCAGATACAAAAATAATGGCTGGCAGATGTATTGATCTCCCTCTAATCAGGACTTCTTACAGATCTAAATCAGTCTTGTTTGGAGGAGCTGTCTCAAAAATATTAGCTGATCGAATCTAATCGGACATGAAATATGTTCCAAAGTATCCTAACTGTATTAATGTATTTGTGGTTGTAAGCTGACAGATATCTGCATGGAAACCCAGTAGTGTTAATGTTTAATACAGGTCACCTCTAAACTCAGTATGTTTAGTGGTTGTGCTCCCCAAATGCATCCTTACTTAGTCCTATCTGCTGCTTGGCTATCTCCCTAGGACTCAGCTACACAACATTCACCTCTGTAACAAGTGCTCTATTATCATCAAATGATTATTAAAAGTTATCCTAATCTACCTCCTGAGGGATTTCACTCAATGAGCTAAATTAAGCTTATCTTTGCTGGACACAGAGAAAAACTCTTTGGCCTCACAACTCCAGGTATTCATGATATCATCAGAAATTTACTAGTCACCTCTATTTGTCTTTTATGTAATGTTCTCCAATAGCATGAGCCTCTGACATAAACAGATCTATATGTGTGTCTGTCAGCTGAATCACACATCGTATAATCTCAGCCAGCTCTCTTTTTCGAAGCATGAAATAGTGCAACAGCTCAGGAGGTGTCCTTTGAAGTGATACTATGACACACTGGCCACTGCAATAATTAGTGCCGTGAGCAAATGCTGCTTTATTAATGATCTGAAAGGCCTGTGTTAGAAAATAGTAGGGGTTTAGCATTGCTTCGTTTGCTGTTTATAGGATCTAGGTATGACTTTCATCCAAAACCAATTGTGCTGACTACAGAGCAAACTTGCTTTGACCACTTTAATTATTTATGAATACTTTTTAGTTCACAGCAAGGATGGATTAAATATTTAAAAAAACAAAAAAAAACAAATGTTTTAGGTCCCTCAAACTTACTGGCTAGTGGACTTCTCATCTAGAAAGAGTTTTCTAAACCTCTAAGAAAGTGTCCGGAAGAGCAAACGAGAACAAATAGTACCGAATTATAAAATGTAAAAAATATATTATGGTACTTTATTTTGTTTTTAAAAAATTTATTTTAGCTTTAAAATATCTAAGACATGCAGTTTTAAATCTAAAACTGAAACTGCAAGCAGTTATGAATGGGTTCTGAGCCCAAACCGGCAGGTTCCTTCACCTGGCTGAATGTTTATTCATGTATTCAAAGTTAAGTGTTTTAGTTTTAAAATGAATTTCACTAAATAGTACCTCAATTTAATGGTTTGAAACGTTTGATTTGAAATGTATGTTGTTGTATTGAAAGTCCATTTGTCTTTTTTTTATTGTCAGTTATATGATTTAATTCAAGTCTCTGTGTGTCCACGACTGGGTCCTTGAACTAGGGGTGAGTAATCAAGCCTAGATTCATGGACTGACATCCCTTTACGTCCAGTCAAAACTGCATAGGCGAATCTCACAACAGTCATCTAAAGATTGCATTCCCTAAAGTTTTTGCTAATACAGAGCATTCTTTCTATAGTTAGTAATTCAATGCATTCCCAAAAACATTTTAAAAACCCACATTTGTCATGAAATGTACAAAATATTTGGACTTGACACTGCCCAAATGTGCACCAAATTACACAAATTTAGAATAGGAACATGCAATTCTTAGAAAAATAGGTCTCCATTTAAAATATTAAATCAGCTTAATTCCATTTACTGAGTTCTGTTTAAACTCAACGCAAACTTTGGTACATTTTAGTAGATGAAAGTTTAAAACTCATTATAACTTGAATGTATTTAATAATTACAAGTTAAAATTAGGCATATACAGACTACAATAATGTAGTCTCTGCTATCTTTAAATCTTCACTCAGGTATCTGAAATGACCATCAACGCATTGTCTGTTATGGTTAAATGTTTTGTGAGTTACAGATTAAAGTAAAAACTATTCTGAGCTGTATGAGTGTCCTTCTACTTCTTTGGCAAGCACAGCTTGTACCTGAATCCTCTGATCCCGGCAGTCGTGACCATAAAGTGTAAACTTGTTAGTCATCTTCTCTTCCTCTCACCCATCCTCAACATCCTCCCAAGGCCGTCTCCCTCCCTGCAAGGTTTTGATTTTCAATAAACCTTGCGGAGGAGAGACTGAATATGAAAAAGAAAATGCTACTTCAATGTGTGGGCTAAATGAATTGCGCATTAACAATTTATCTGTTCTGCTTCTTCTCACCACCATCCTTCCACTCCTTTTCTCATTCTTTGATCTGTCTACATCTGGTTCTGCTCCCCATGATCCTCTCTCCATGCAGGGGATGAAGTGGTTTAGCATCATGTCCCTCAGCACCAAAAGGAGTAAGAGGAGGAGTAGAAGGAGCAGCAGTTATGGCAGTGGAGGCAAAAGTGTGCTGCTCCCCCTGGCTCTTCTAGTGGCGGTGACAGTCATGGTGGACCCATTGGCAGCACAGAAGCAGCGCACTGGTGCTGGTTCAGAGAAAGTACCGGTACTTAACATTGCTGTGATCCTGGGGCGCACGCGCTACATTTCAGACCGGGACATACGCGCCCTGTGGAGCAAAGAGGACCCTATTGACGTCAATGTGGTCACACTACTGGTCAACGAGACTGACCCCAAAAGCATCATCACCCACATGTGCGACTTGATGTCAGGGACCAAGATCCATGGCGTGGTGTTCGGGGATGGCACTGACCAAGAGGCCATTGCCCAGATTTTGGATTTTATTTCATCACAGACACTCATACCCATTTTGGGCATCCATGGAGGGTCTTCCATGATCATGGCTGACAAGGTATGTGACACTAACTGGGTTTAGAAATGTTGTCTCAGTGAATGTTTAGACCAACCATTCAAACAATAGTATGAATGAATGGATGAATACAGGAATATGTTGGGTTCTTGTTTGGGATTCATTTGAAGAAATGTCTACCTTTTTATATTTTAATGTTGCTCCTCTGGAGGGCAGAAACCTCTGTCAAACTGACGAGACAATTTTGGGTCATTTGTAACTCAAAAAACAAATCAGATCGTGACAGATGGAGGGAAACAGAGGAGGTGAGGATAAAGAAAAACTTTGGAGCAATTGTTTTTAAGATAATGAAAGATTTAACAGCAGGTTGGTGGAAAAAATCAAGAAAAGAAAATGGTTTCTGGGAAAAATATAAAATAAATTGTTAAAGTGTTAGCTAATTCCAACTGCATACTACATTCAGTCCATTGAGATCTTATATCATAAATTCCACTTTCATCATACAATATTCACTTCAGTACAGATGAAAGAAGCTTGATTGGTCGCCTCATTTGAATAAGCAATGCTTGCTGACCTGCCAATCAAGTTGAATCTAAAAATGGAAAAGACTAAGCAGCCTATGATTGTGGGGATTCATGTGTGAGGGATGAGAACATTTATTTCCTATTTACAATGAACCTATACTTAAATGTATTTTTACCAGAATACCAAGAGGAGATTTCTACCAGAAATTGTAATATTATATTTCCAATTTATAATGAATAAAATAATATGTATAATTTATTTAATACACTCAAATTGGAAAAAAAGTATGACTTTGAAGACTTAATTTTAATAAATGCGAGAATGTTAGAGAGCTTAAAAATATACGTTTTAAAGGAAGAAATCTGGTGGGTTAATAAATGAGTGCAACAAACCATCTCACACCAGTGTACTTGAAACCCTTCCATCTTCTCCCACTTATTCCTCAAGGCTGGTGCCTATCTCCAGCAGTCTATGGGGTACACCCTGGAAAGGTCGCCATACTGTCACAGGAAAACACAGAGATACACAACCATGCACACACACCTAAGGACAATTCACCAATTCAACACCAAATAACCTAACGGTGTTTTTGGAATGTGGGACTAAGCTGGAGTACTCAGAGATAACCCACCGAAGCACGGGGAGTGCATACGAACTCCTAGGCCAGGAAATGAACCCAGGATCTTCTTGTTGCAAGGCAACAGTGCTACAGACGGTGCCACCATGCAGACCCCTTCCACTATACTTTAAATTCATGTCTCTCAATATCTTAACATCACATTATTCCTTCTTTACCTTGGTTTTGATGCCTATTTAAACCAGTTGAATCCTTTGCATCATGACACATTGTCACCCTTAATCAAACCAAAATTATTCAGTTTTGATAATTCGCTGGTAGACACTTAAAACTTAAGTACTTAAGACACTGACTGTCAGTGTACAGCAATATTTTTGTATGCTCTGCACAGATGCTCAGTGACAGATTCTCAGCCATCTCATTAAAGGACCCATGTCTTTTATGAATACTCCAAAGCTCATTTGCCAAATGTAAAATTGTTGGTGGTCTTTTCTTTACAGCAGTGCAAATAAGTAAGTATCTCTTTCTCGGTTCGAAAACATTTATTGTAGAATTCTCAAATAACCAACCTTCCATAGACATGGCAATACACCCATCCTACCTTGTTTCCTCTTGATACTTTGCCAATGAACATATTGGTTGTTTGGACTGAGTTGGAACACATACAACCTATTACAACTGGGACTGAGTGCAAGTGACACCTGTCTGCATGCTTTCTGTTTGTAATCAGGAATAGAGACAGTACCAGCTGCTGATTGTGCCTTTTAGTCTGCTTTAGCATGTGTTTTTATTATGGTTAAAACAGGAAAGTAGAGGTTTTTCCATGTAAAAACGCCTATTTCCCCTACTAAAAATGAAAAAATCATGCTCTAAATTGTTTGAGAAATCAATATGGCATTATCAATTTAATTGTAAAAAGTATGTCTGAGTAATTGCTGGAACACGTTCACCTAATATGAATTACCTGCAATATAGCTCCTCCAAATCTCCCCCTTTACTCCATGGGCTTTTATCATAAATGTTGTACTTCTATAGATCTCTTTTAATTAAATTTCTCATCACTCAGCATGTATTAAAGAATATCCCAATTGCTGAGTTGCACTCCTTAAGAGAGTCCTCCTTGTAATTGATGCAGTGGTTCTGCATGTTCCATACCATTTCCAAAACTATGCTTGTTAAAACCAGAAGTGAAATTGTTGATATTTATCTAATTTGCTTAAAGTAAATACATATATTTTTTAACGATTCCATGGTAATGGTTTATTGATCCTGTAAAGAGACATGTGCCATCTGTCTGTGAGAGGTGAGTGGTTTTAAGAGGAAAAGAAGATAAGTCTAAAGGGGCAGCAGGGAAGGAGAAAAGAGACGGTGTAAAATAAAAGGGGTGGAGAGGGGAAACAGAGAGATGAGGGGTGAGGGATAATCCCTTATTGTGACCAGGGGTGATGTTGAGTGGAAAAGGATTATGGAATCTACTGAATGGCACCTGCTTCACTCCAAGTATTTCAGGAGCAGGAGGAGGCAGTGTTTTTTTTTTTATTCCCGAGGATGTGGCATTGACTTGCTTATTTTTTTCCCTGAATCTATACACCAAAATTATGTCCCTACGTCCTAAATTATAATAATAATTTACAATGCAATGCACAATAATAAGTTACAAATAATGCACAAAGCAATGGCTTGTGCATTTACTTTTGTGCATTAAAGACATATAAGCAGTCATTCCCTTGACCACTGCTTTTGTGGAACTGTTAAAAAGATAACTTTCATTACAGAAAATAGTTTGAGTTTTTGAGTTATAGTCTGCTTTACATTATTTTTCTTAGACTCATCAATACCTTGTAGATGTGAGTTGGATGTTTGCTCCAGGCCAAAAGGGTTAAATTGTTTTAACATAAATGATAAGACTACATGTGCAGAACAAAATTGCACATAGAGAATTGTGCCAAATTTTTTGTATCTTTCAATGTGACACCATTGACCAAATAATACAGGTACATTCTTGTTTCTCTGTAAAAAATGTGGTCCACAGCTTTGATATTGTTTCATTAGTGTGATCTTGTAATCACAAATATTTGATGCAGAGGTAACTAAAATGTGTAACTGAGAGAGCAGTTGATGTGAAACATGGTTTTACTTATCTAGAGAAATGAAAACATAATGATGTCACATTTCAAGTTATCTTTGGTGAAAAATATTATAAGTTAGAACTATTATGAATATGATTACTAATTAGAAATATCAATCTCTGGATATATTACCTGGTACATCAACACCTGGGTCACAAACCTTTACCTTTAGTTTAGGATGAAAATCCCCAAATTCTGATCACAGTTGATTTTCTCACTGTGACAATTGAATTTATTGAAATAGAAAAGACAGTAGGTTTCATTATACAACAATCTTCCTAATGATGACAAAATTTTAAGACAGTGAGATTATTCGGCTGTCAATGTCAAATAGTTTGGTGTAACACCTTTAGATCCCTCTCTACACTTTTTTAGAGTTAACTTTAAAAAACATATTTATTGTCTTAATGCCAATATAGAAAGATAAGATTTAATACACTGTTGAATATTAGGTATTCAAGTTATTCAATTTGATTATTTAAATTAGGTGCTTTATACACACTTCTTTGTGATAATTTTATCATTGATTTTGAAGGAAATTTTAGCTAATAGTATTTGCTTCACAATCCACATAAAGCAAACTAGTCATTAAAGAACAGACATAATTTCTTTGTTTTAGTCCTTGATTTATCTTAGTACAATTATATATATATATATATATAAAAAGTATAATGCAGTTAGTATGTCACATATTAACTCAAAGATAAAACATTTAGGCCACAAAGGATGAGTTTTTTTTTTTCCCTGTGTCCCTTGGATCTATAACATCTCCTCACACTCAGTTGGTGAACATTTATATAGTTGGGCGCTGGCAGGGGAATCCTCTCTTTTGTTGTTGCTTTTCTGTTCCCTAATCCTTATCTAAAGTATAAAGGAAGATTTGCATTCCAGTATTATGCCATGTAAGACCTTTCGGTGCATTTGTCTGTTCCTCAATTATGCATTCTTTCTCACCAGAGCATGCAGTTAATATTTCCCAGAGTGTGTATGCTTTAGTGTTGCCTTTGGACCAGCTCTCCCCAGTGTGGGTATGAATGAGCGGACTTTCTCTTTGCATATCTCTTAAAGGCAAAATCTCTAGGCGCGGATGACTTCATGTCAAGATCATTTTTATGTCAAGCTTGTGACAATAAAATCTGAAAACTCCCTCTTTATAAGAATTAAACCTTGCCTATTTTTTCCCTTTCATTTTGTCCTCTATCGTCCCTCTTGTCTTGTACATCCTTGCATGTTAATTAGATAAATATTGCTGTATCTCCTTTTTTGTGTTTGTCCCTCCCATACATCTCTACAGCTTTGTTGAGTAATGCACAATTGCCTGTATTGAAAAGAATACATTATTGATTAGAGAAAAAATTATTCCTCCCCACTGCAGTCTTGCTGGAATGTACCACTCTATCAACCCCCTTAATACCTCATGAATTTGAAAGAAAAAGAAAAACAAGAAAAAAACAACAAAGAAAATATTTCAATAGCTTTTTTTTTGTGCTTTTTTTTATACACCTCCACTGTGCTTTTAAGGCTTCTTTGTCTAATTGATTCATTCACATTTGATGGTTAGGGTGGATCTCACAGCTGGCCAGTTGACTAACACTATTCAATTACATTAAATGGTTACTTACTCATTCAAAGATCTGTGATATAGTTTTTTATATATATCCTTTAAGCCTAGTTTAATCTGACATCTTCCTGTGCTGATTTGTCTTTTCTCTATTTTCACATTAATCAAATGATCCGCATTGTAACATATGGACTACCAATTTCCATTTTTGCCATAAGAGTGACATGCTTGCAACCCTGGATGGATCTCAGAGCAATGAAATTGCAGGAGATTTGTCAAATGTTAAGTGCCAGCATCTTCTTCTGATTTTTCATGCACACATTTAGCACAAAGTAACCACACCTTAGTTTTTATCCCCAGAGCAAGGTATAATTGACCTTTTATTATGCATCTGACAATTAATTACATGCACAAAATACAAAAAATTAATTAATGTTGTGCCTGGTGCAATGAGGAGTATTAAAGGCTGAGTTTTTTACCTCCACATTTTAATTAAACTGCTTTTTACTTTCATCGTTGTAGCTTTGGGCTATCTCAGCACAATACAAAAAAACATGGCTAAATTTATTGCACTGAGAATATAGCCATAGCCATGTGCTGGTGTGGGATCTTGTTGTATAACAACCTTAGATAAACAGGCCAAGTTTTCTTGATATTGTTCGCAACATTTGAAGCAAAAAATCCTTACCATGAAAGTTTAGCTCTTAATCTGAATGTGCTGAAATACTTTCAAATACTGATAATTACAGTTATGCTATTTTTGTATTTAATATTTGCTTTATATAATAAGTCTGTTTTATATATATTGAGTTATTAGAAAAGGCTTTACTACAGTCTATCAGTTAATAAAATATTTATATTAATATAAAATGAAATAAAAATATTATAAAATATTTCTATTAAAATATGTTTATTAACAAAGGCTTAAACTCAAATTTAGAAAAGATTAACAGATAAAATCTATTATTAGTTTGTGAGTAACATCTCTTTTACCTTTCGGCCACTATGCTTTTATAGAGAAACCATCTAAGTATATTCAGCTGAATTTAGCTACCGGCTCAGTTAACTAGCCTGCAATTAGCTGCTTATAATGCCGTTTTAGGCAAGACTAAAATATTTATATTGCACAGTTTAGTAGCAAGACAATTCAAAGACTTTACATAAATAAGGAATTTTTCAGATAGCACAGTTTAAGGATACTAAATAAGTTTAATCTTTGTTTAAAGAAATTTCAGTTTTCAGCACCTTTACAGTTTTCTTGGAGTTTTATTGAAGATTAGAGAAGCATAAGAACTAATAGCTGCTTCTCCATTTTTGGTTCCAGTTTTTGGTGATAGAATTTAACCAGAAGACCTAAGAGGTGACAAAAAATGTAGTTTGGTGTTAAGCTATTCTTTGGTTTATAGCCTAAGAGAAGTATCTTAAAAAAATGTTCTCTGAGACACAGGGAGCCTTCGGTATGACTTCAGAACTGGGGTGATGTGCTTCACTTTCTTTGTTTCGGTGAGGATGCAGGCAGCAGCATTCTGGATCAGTGGCAACTCTCTGATTGACTTTTTTGGCAGACATGTGATAATACCGGTGCAAGTATTCTATCCTACTAAAGATAAACTCATGAATTACTTTTTCTAGTTCATTTTGAGACATTATTCCTATAATTCTGGACACGTTCTTTGGAGGATTGATGCAGACTTTGTCCCTGCCTTTATGTGCCTGCCTGAGGTCTGAGTTCATCATGATACCCAGATTTCAAGCCTGATTGGTGCTTCTAGGTTTAGGTATTGAAGCTGTGTGCAAACTTTTCAGTTTTCCAAGTTGGCCAGAAATATCTCTTAACTTTGTAGATGATTGGGGGGTGGGGTGGGAAAAAACACTAAGGTTAAAATTATTTTTAGTCATTTTTACAAATGTTATAGGATGAAAAAAAAAAATCGGTTAACGTTTTTATGTCACAACTGCATAGCTGTCCTTTGAGAGATAAAGTGTTTCCATACAGTGATTCTATATTTTCCACAATTCCTACCTAAAGAAAAGATATTCGACACTTGCTGTGAAAACTGATACTTCTAAGCTATTTAACTTTTGATCAAAGTTCCTGCTAAAAAAGGATTGGCACATTTTATTTACACATTTTATGAGTCAAATTCTTACTAAGTAAAGTCAGAACCAAGAAAAACGCAAACTGATAGAATACACATTAAACTCAAACTATGTGTGAGATTATTATATATTTTTTCATGAATAGTTGAAATTAAATAACTTCCCTAAAAATACAAATAAATTGATTTATTATGGTTTAAATGTAGATATAAAAGGGGCTTGCTTTAATATGCAGTATAATATGTTAGACAAAGTAAAACAATAATATATACTGTATATTCCACTGTTATTTATACATTTTATTTGTTACAGAAATAACTTTTTTTGTGTTTTTAAAACCAAAAACATACTCTAGCTTGACAGACCCTCTACCAACACTCTTCTCCATGTTTTATTTATTTTTATCATAACTGCCTACACTACAGTGTTGTGAAGGGAATCCCTCCATCACCGACTGTTACTCAATGTTTCCATTTTACTAATTAAACAGTGACAAGCAGTGTACCCACACTGCGGATGTTTATGTAATTTATGGTTTCATAGTGTTGATTTCTCTTTGACAATCAATCCGGGGAATATAAATGCTTTTTCCCAGACTATGCATATTTATGCCACAATGCATTAAAGGTTCCCTTAATCGAAAGCTGCTGGCTCTTGAATGAAAAGTTTTTTATTCTTATAAAGTGTTAAACTCTTTTATCTGTTAGCCCCACACACCTAATGTAACTGCCAGCTTTAATGGAGTAGAGTTGTGGGTGTGTGGTGTTACTGTGATCAAAGGACATTATTCATCCGTCCCTGTTGTCTCCCCTTAGGGGGTCTAATTACACACACACACAAACTCACAAACACAAACTCACACAAACATGCTCTGTGATCTTTTCTGCTGCTCGGTGGTGTCAAACAACAAATCAGACAACGAAACAGAAAAATAAGGTAAAGTTTCTATAGAACTGTTTATGACTTCGTCCAATTACTTTGTGGTGACATTTTTCTTTGTCTTTGTCTAAATCACACAGTCATTTTCATTAGTTTTAGCTCAATAAACTGCAGGGCTTACTGATCCGTCACAGACTTACCACTCTGCAGATTCACACGGTGCATTTATATGAATGTGCACACACAGCTTCATTGTTTTGGGTACCAATATTATTTGTTTCCTTGACTTCATAATTGGCTGTGGAGGGAGAAGAGTGCGATAATAGCATCACCAGGGTGTTGTCAGTTGCCCTATTACATCAGTAACCCTGTCCACAGTGAGAATCCCTTGGAAGCACTTTACTTGTTAACTCTTTTTATTTTGTATTCTTCAAGTACAGGGTCTGTGTAAATATGGGCCTGTAAACACAGGACTTAAGTGTCTGTTAGAACTTACATCTAAGTTGGATGCGAGTATGTTTCCAATAGCTGGATTCAGCTGTCTTGAGGATGAGAAATGGCCCCTCACTTCTTAAAGGGGAATCGATTTGGATGAATATATGGAACTAGAGGAAATAGAGCTGTTAGCTGAGAGTATGAATGCTATTTCCACTTTTATTTCTTTATATACCTCCATTGTCTGTGTTTCTCAAGCAGGGATTGCAACAACACCTATGCACCAAGGAATACAATAAAGAATTTCACACAAAGTAACAGGGCCTTGCAAAAGAATCTGCAGGTATTGAACCTTTTTCATATATGCCATTATAACCACAAACTGTTCTTTACTGTGAATTTCTCTGATAGACAATTCTGGTGCATGGGTGTTATGTGGAAAAAGAAGGTAGCGTAACTTTAAGAAATAAAAAAAAAAAATGGATAAAGCGTGGTACCTATTGGTATTCAGTACCCTCCACTCTGATACAATATAAAGAAAGCAAAATAATGATCCATGGTGTTGGCAGCATCATGTTCTGGAGAAGCAAGTATTTTAGGTTTAGTATAACTAAAAAAAACAAACAAAAAAAAGAAACATCCAAAATGGCTGCCTGCTTTAGGACTGAATTATTATTATAATTATTTTCCATTCAAATTATAATTTGCAACATGGTGTGGGTCTCTTATATAATATGTTAGCAAATGCATCAAAGTTTGTAAATAGACTAACTTGAAATGATTATTGGGTATAAACCATTTTAGGAACTGGCTTTACATGTATTCATATTTAATGCATTTTAATTATATAAAAAATCATCTATTTGAGTAACATCATCAGTACAACTCAAAGAATAATTAAACACAAGCCTCAATCATTGTTAATTATTATAATTTTCTGCATACTGCTCATGAAAACAAGACATTTCATATTAAGAAAAATATATCAGACCTAAAATAATTTCAATACACAAAAAATGCTAAGTAAAGAGAATGTTAAAATGCTTGTAACTCATTCTTCATGATTTACTTTTGACTAGCCTTTTTGGAATGTGTATACCTATTTATAAAATGAGACTGCATTAAAACTTTAAGTGAGGTTTACCAGAAGGGTGTAATAATCTTACAACACAGAGCTTTTATCAATCTTAATTTGACAAATCCAACTGAACAAGTGCAACTTCTTATGTTACAGAAACATGAATTAATGTAGTTATAATACTCATGTTGACGTTTGCTTTTGTCTGTAATCTTCTTACTCACTTCATCACACGTTTCACCCTTCAGCAGCGACTTACTTCTCTTTTCAGTCCTGTCTGTGGCCCACTAAGCCAAACCAAATCTCAATATTTTCTGTTTTTTTTTTCTTCCAAATCGCTGCTGCAGTGAGAGATGTGCTTTTTTTGTCTCCCTGTGACGTGCACCAATTGATCAGGCTATCAGGAGTTTGCATGCAGTGTTCGTCTTCATTGAAAGGTTTCCAACATGCTTTCTGTGACCTAATGCAGTACAAATAACATTCATGGATAAAAAGATTTTTTTTACTATGTTTTTACAAGTGTTTGCTTTTTTTTCTTACTCGTGTTTTTTTTAAATACTAATTCCAATACCTATATATTCTTTGTGGGACAATAGAAATCATACACTAACATGTTGTTTATTGCTGACGACATTGTTTCTTCACACAGGTTTTAACACTTGTATATGTCATTTAAATAAACCCTCAGAGTGCTATCCTAAATTAGATGATGCCTTCTTTTAATTTGGGTTGTGTTTTTATAAAACAGCTTTAGACAACTGTGATAGAGGATTCCTTTTTAGGGGGGCCTTAGTCTGACAAAAAGATACATTTTACGAATAAATTGAATTTTATCATATTACTATATCAGCTTAAGCCAACTGTAGAATGATAGTGAAAATAAATTGTGTAAGTGGTATAATATATCTATCATATAATATATAAAGGACCTATAATTCCAATATAATTATGTTCAAACAATATATATTAGTTTTGTTACAAGGTTCATAGCATTGGGGTACAATTTCTTTAGTAGAGATCCAGTTCTTGCTCTGCTTATAAAAACTTACAGGGTTAGAGTTTTAAAAAATGTTACCCCAACTGAGACCTAACAATGGAAATGACTAAATTACAAATAAAATATAACTTGTATATAGATCAATGGGTGCCTGTGGCTTAATAACAAACAGCAGGCCCTCAACAGTTACCAAGTTTGCTTATACTTCAGGCTGACACAGACATACTGTTTTTCTTTTCCATCTGTGTGATTAATGTCCAGTTTTTATTAAAGAAAATAAATTGATAATAATTACATTTTTTCTAGCTGTACATTTTTGCATTCTGCCGATTATTCCCACAAGGATTGCTCTCTAATAACTGTGTTAATCAGTAAAACATGACAACCAATTATAGTAGATGATTTGTTTTTTTTCCAGACTATTATTACCATCTGCTGTCACTCATCCTCCTGAGTCACACACACACAAACACACACACAGACACACATGAATTTAAATACCATTCCCTCAGGGAGGCTGAGATGATAGCATATTTGTTGACACATAAATATATTTGTAAAACATAACGCATCAGTCAGCAGATTTTATCCACCCCTACAAATACACTGGAGGGGGTAAGTTAGAAAATAATTGAGAGAATTTGTTTTAAGAATTGTTTAAATTTAAAGTTTCCAGCTGTAATATATCTATAGCCCATCTTCCATTAATACATTACATGACTGTAAAAACATTTCCAAACAAATTGCGAAAAAGGCATCCCAAGTTTCACATGCACATCTCCCTCAATTATATGGTAGCTTTAAACAATATGGTAGCCTTTGAAAAGTGGCAATACGTTAACAATATATTTTCACAATGAAATATCTAGGTTTGATATATGGTAGTGTTTGACACTCCATGAAAGAGAAATCTGTTTCTCCTCCGTTCACTGGGGCATGAACCAGTCTGGAGGAATGATGAGCAGCAAGGGTGGAGTTTTCCTTTGAGCGAGTGAAAACCTTATGAGGGTGAGATGATGTGTCCAGTGAGAACAGGGATGACCTGTCATTAACAGTCAGTAACATAAATGTAATGTTTGAAGAAATGTAAAAAAAAAAGGAGAAATAGATCCTGTATTTTCCCTTCATTTATCATGTAAACCCTAATAAATAATTGTCCTGAGTCACAATCTTTTTTTCAATTAAACACTAAAGTTTATTTAATTCAATTCACTTCATTTTTATTGATATAAAAATGAACACATGTCATTTCAAGGCACTTTACAATTCAATTAAATCACGCATTCGCATTGGTTCAAAGTTTTCTATCGAAGGAAAACCAGCTGATTGTATCGACTCATTAATTCAAGAGCCATTCCTCACACCAAGCATACATGTAGTGACAGTGAAGAGGAAAAACTCCCTTTTAACAGGAAGAAACTTCCAGCGTATCCAGGCTCAGTATGAGTGGCCATCTGCCGATGCCGACTGGGGTTCAAAGAGACAGAAGCAGACATACAGAAAGAAGCAGAGATAAAAAAGGCAGTTGACAGCTCCACAGGTGGCCCCATGCAGGAAAGAACCAGCCAGGCAGACGAGAGCCACAATGGGGGCTTTTCCATCTAAAGAACTACGGTTCTTGAACCAGTTCGCTGCCCGTGCCTTAGAACCTCGGTGTCTGGTTCTGTGCCGGCACAGTTTTCGATTAGCTGCGGAACCTATTTGAGCGTCGTTGTCGGTGGGTGTTGCTAAATGCGGAAGTAACGCTAGATGGCGCGAAGCTGGGGGTGTGTTTTGTCTTCCACCCAAGAAGAGGAGCAGCAACACGGAAGCACAGTACAATAACAAAGGCAAAAATAGTTTCCCGACCAGGACTTTGTTGCTCGGCGTTTGGGTTTGCGATGCCGTTTAACCAGAAGGCAGCTACATGCAAGATGAATGGTACCTGCAGAAACTAAGGTTTATGTGCTCCTGAC
>JAUZNJ010055198.1:0-29268 GCA_034780135.1 Jordanella pulchra | reverse complement strand
TAGATAGATAGATAGATAGATAGATAGATAGATAGATAGATAGATAGATAGATAGATAGATAGATAGATAGATAGCGCTACCTGTTGGACATTAAGTGTGGTGTAATTTATCTCATATTTATTTAAATGTCCTGGTGTTACACCGTATTCTGTGACTCGTCATATATTGTGAGCCAAAGGGGCGCTACACGTGTTTCACCATACTTCTTTAGGTTTAGGTATTAGTTTTTGACTTTAGGTTTAGGTAGGTCTATTAATTTTGTGACATTAGAATTTTGTATTAATGCTGTGAAGTTAGAGCTAGTAAATAGCAAACGGGTGAGGAGACTTAGCCACAACGAGCGCTTGAGTCACAATATATGACGGGTCACAGATTTTGTTGTAACACTCCTCCCGTTTAACACCGGGGATTTAGGTGGAAATTGTCCTCTGAAAATGTAATGAATAAAAATGTATTTCTTTATAATAATGTTTTAAAAAGCCCAAACCCTTGATGTCCTTCAAAATATGTAACCCCTAATTTTCGGACACTGTTTTTTTAGTTTCTCGTTTTAGTGATTAAAATAAATAAGCACGAGGCTAGGTAACCCCGTGACTGCATGTCAACGGCGCTGCATTCGTCATCTTGCTTTCTGCGTGGCAAAGAGCTGAAAAAGAGAGAGAGTTCCCACTCTGTCCTTAAATATCATACTCGCAGGAGAAATTTCTCAACATAAAATAATTTTACTCAAGTAAACCACCTTGTCAGTGAGGGTTTTTAACACTAGAGGTATTTAACAGAAAACTCAGAAGCTTTGGACAGGATTGTTTATTTAATAATCTTGTGCACTGGTTACTCATAATATTAACACTAATAAATAAAATAAATTATATGAAAACAAACGACTGATTCTGAAGTATAGCATCAGAGCAAAAAATACAAATAAAAAAGAGTGATGATATTGATGTTGCTGAAATACTGTTAAACCTCTCATTCATCTGATAAATATCTCCATGGAAAATGTTGAGTTCAAATAGCAAAATCAAACTGGAAACAGCTGAGAGAAATATTCAATTCAGTTCATTTACATGGTGCCATTTCACAACACATGTAATCATGTGTAATCATGTAATCTCGAGGCACTTTACAGAGACAATTCAGTCAGATCATAAACTCAGATTTGTTTAAAGTTTCTAAGGAAGATCAGCGGATTGCATCCAGTTATTGACTTTGCAGGACTTGCTCTTCCTGGATGAGCTCATAGCAGACATATGCTTTCATTTTGTGGTTGCTTCTACAGCAATCCTTCACACTGAGCATGCATATAGCAACAGTGCAGAGGAAAACTCCCTTTTTAACAGGAAGAAACCTCCAGCAGAACCAGGCTCAGTGTGAGCAGCCATCTGTTGAGGTGGACTGTGGTTCAAAGAGACAGAAGAAGAGATACAAAACAAAAATAGAAGCACTGATCTATAAATACTTTCTATGTTAGAAAAGATATCAGTAAACTAGCTCCACGGGGGGTTCTGTCTAGGAAAGAAACAGGTAAACCAATGAAGTCTTGTCAAAAAATACGAAAGAGAGCAAATACAGTTAGTAATAGTAAAAACTGACCTCGTAGCTCTGTCTAGGAGAGAAACAGGACTAAACACCGAAAAACAGCAAACTCTATCATCTATAATGTTAGGTATTGATGGCAGCAGCCCAGTTGATAGTTATCTCCAGGATGGTATCACAGCCAAACCGGAACAGACCAGATGAAGCTACTAACTAACAAATACAACAGAGTATAGAAATAGAAGGAAGTATAATGATGAAAAGTAGTTTACGTCATTCTGCATTTTTTTTTTCAGTTTTCAACTCAGGAAAGGTTTTCTACTATAACTCTGCTTTTACTTTGTTCAATTTATCCTTGTTTATCCGTGCTTTTACGTATGATCTTTGTAAAAGTAAAAACTGAGTGCCACAGGGATCACTACTGGGTCCACTTATTTTTATGTAGCATAAAAGATATATTAAAATGGTAGAAAATGGCAGGATTTTAAATATGAATGATACAGTGATGTATGTGATACATACATATGTGAGTGGCAAAAAATATCTAGTTTATCACTCCACAGCTATAGCAACATTAGAAACACGTCTATTTATGGATTACTGTTAATGTGAGGAAAACAGTGTTGGTTTGTTTCCTTTCTAGGACCAATGTAATCCTAAGGAGGAATTGTGCTTAAAATTAATTCGTCAAGATATGATGAGGGTTCAGGAGGTAAAATAATAATCTCATTCCAGATTAGCGTTTAAAATTTGAGTGTCATATCAAAAATCTTTTGAAACAGGCACCAATAAATATGTTCAGTTTCAGAATGGTTAGAAATTGTTTGCATTTTCCGCTGCTGATGTTTTTATGCATGCCTTGATTTTCACTCTGAAATGTTATTGTTTAACTTCCTGGTTTCAGGCTAGAGCCAGAACAATTAAACCACTGAGAATGATCTCCGACAGAGCCTTAAATATTACAAATCCCCGTTTGGCTCAGTACAAATAAAATGTAGTAAGATCTGTCATTAAAAAATAACGTACAGATGTCTGTACATAAATCATCACTCAGAGCAAGGACCTCCATCACACAAATGGCCTCCAGTAGAAAAGTGCCATGGAGAAAAACATCTTTTGGACAATCAGCCAATTGATTTATTGATTTATTTGTTAAAAATGCTCATTATTATTATTATGAACCAGGTTGTCGTTCATAACGATGAAAACAATAATTGTAATAACTAATGTAAAAAATATCGAAGCAGCATGGTGTTTCTCCTTATCTCTAGTACTAAATTAAACTATAACAACTTTTATCATGTATAACCTTAAATAACTACATAACTACACACAGTGTAATAATACAGTAGCCCCTGGTTTAATACAGAAGATGGGAATAATTACACACAACGTGGTTCTTTATTTATATTCTTTCTTCTTTTTAATGGCTGAATATTATGGAAGCATTTGAGCCACTTCAAAGAAAAAGGAAAATAAACTATGAGACTAAAAGACATTTTTTTTTCACTTTAAAAGATAGAACGTGAGATATTTATGGGATTCAAAGTCATAGAGATAAGAATTAAAGTTATACTTTGAAAGTTGAAATCGTGCTTTGAATCTCGTAATTAAAGTCAAAACAAGTAAAGTCATAAATATGGGATTTAAAGTAATAATTATGATTTTGGAAGTCGAAATTACGAATTAACATGTGGCATTTATTTAACCTTTAAGTGGCGGAAATAGGCCGCCATCAAAAAATAGCGCATGCGTTCTCAGTTTAAGCCCATTCAACAATTTCTCGACAGAGTCACTCATCTGTCCAGCGCTTACTATCTCCGCCTGCTTACAGAGAGTAGCAGCAGTTGTTTGCTGCCGCTTCAGGGAACGTCCCTCTGGTTAACGAGTAACGACAGAGGTCACTTCATAAACTCTTCTTCCCCTTCAGTCGGTAGCATCCCGACAGGAGGAAGCCGAAAGGTAAGAACCAGGCATCCTTCATGTTAGCTGTGTAGGTTGACAGTTTACTATTCTCTTGTAAGGAGCTAGTTGTAGTATCAGCACCTGTAGGCGTTTGTGTCAAAGTGGCTAGCTTGTTTAGATTAAAACACAAATGTCCACCTTTAGACAACACATTAGTTGGCATTTTTAACGAGAGGAAGCGACTTAAGTAGCAAAACCGCCTTTTTTGTTTTCGGTCCTAAACTTCAACATGTCTTATCCGTTCAGCTCTTTTAAAATTGGCTCCTCCTTTTACGTTTTGTCCTGTCATGTTGACTGTCAGAAAATATTTGCATTGTTTCCACACAGAGGAATGAAGATATTCGAGTTCCAGTGATGACAGAGGAGAAAAAAGTGGGATTGTATACAACCCAGGAGACACAGCAGTGACTTCCTCTCTCTACTGTGAGCCGTTTGTTCCTCTCTATGGAGCCTGAGGAGGTGTCTGTTCAGGAGGATGCAGTGGATCCAGGCTCCCAGCTGATGCTCAGGGTGGATCGTCCGGTCTATGATGAGGCTTTTCTCAGGACTCAGCTCCTCCATCGTAAAGAGGACTCCACCACCTGCTATCAGAAGCTCAAAGACAAGTTCAGGTGAGTCCATTGAGTCTTACTTTAGGACTTCTCTTGATGGATAAAAGGTGCTTGTCCTTTTACAGATTTCTTAAGTTTTTGTTTTTAAAACATAAATGTTTCAGATCATTAAGTTTCAAAATCAAGAACATCAAACTAGAGACAATTTGTTGATTTTTATTTAAGATTAAAAAAAAAAAAAACGCATCCAAATCCATTTACCTAATATTTATATGTTTTTTTTTTTTGTTACATTTTGAATGAACTAAATCCAAGGCATCACAAAAATTACACAACTGGGGTAAATTGTATATTTCTTTTCCCAATTTTTGGTTTCTACTTTAGGCAAATGTAGATGTGCACAAAGATGTTAAAAAACTGAAGATGTAGCGTTTGATTCCTGATTTAATCTTTTTCAGACAATCGCTTTTTACTTAATTATTAAAGTGTTTTCTTCTCTACAATTTTCAGATAATCACTTCATTTATTTATAATAACTAGCTTTACAAACAGACTTAGAGCTGTGGGGAAATTATCTTTTAATATCGGCCACATAGTTTTTCTTTTTGCCTACTTCATGTTGCCAAACAGGTTTTATTTAAGCTAGGTTCTCTTTTTTGGACCATATCTGGCAACAATCAGCTTGCATGCGACTAACCGACCCGTTTGGTTTTATGATTGAATTCATATTTCATAAAGGATTATAGAGCAAGTTGGTTTGATTGTGTTTTCCTTTAAATGAAAATAAAAAATAATATTTTCTTTTTGATGCACTAACTCTAAAGAACTGTTGGATAATAACACTGCCTTGTTTTATAGGTGTTCATCTGCCAGGGCCAAAGCGGTAGCATTGAGTTTCCTTCCCATTCTGACATGGCTGCCATCCTATCCCGTCAAGCAGTACCTTTTTTCAGATGTGATCTCAGGTCTCAGTACAGGAGTCGTGCAGCTCCCACAAGGTCAGTCCCCCCACAGCTCACCGAGCTACTCATCATCTGGAACCAGTTTGGAGTTAAAACCACATCAGGACACGACTGCAGGATACTCAGCCTGCCTTTTGGCTTCATGCTGTCTTTATTTTTTCAGTCTCTGTGGGTTTGACACTGTGAAGCAATCAGGTTGTTGAACTCTGTGGTGAAATCCCTCCTGTTTTTTCTCTTTTATTTATTGTGCTCTGCTCCACAGGTCTGGCCTATGCTCTTCTTGCTGCAGTGCCTCCAGTTTATGGTCTATACTCCTCGTTCTACCCCGTTCTACTGTACACTTTCTTTGGCACGTCCAGACACATTTCCATGGGTAAGACGTCAAACGAAGCAGCCTTTTCTGCTGAGTCATAAATCTCAGAGTCACAAAACTTTCTATGTTGCTTAACGCAGCTCTGTGGGATTATAAACAAACAAACACAAAGGGGGGAAACATTTACATGACAACTTATTGAAAATTAGAGCCATTATTTAAACTGATAAAGCAATTAGTTTGTAGAGAATAACTGTTTGTGTTCATATTTAAACAATTAAATCTCATGTTATATGCTTTTTAAGCATTTAAGTTGTTCAGTTACTGTTTTGATGAAGCCTAAGTCAGTTATTTCATTCATATTTCTTTATCTCCTTTTATAGATTGCAAAAAAAACAAACGTGTTGGATAAAAGTAGCCTGATGGGAGGAATGTCTGAATCTGAATAATGTTAACATCCCAGTTAATGTATTTTTAAATGACTGCTGTTCTAGACTCAAGTGTTTGAATATTAGGATGGTTTGCAGTCGTTTTTCTTTACAAAATGTGTGATTAATCAGATAAAAGTTTTTCCTAAAGTTATTATTTATTTATTTTTACCTTTTGTTAATCTATAGAGCAAGTCTCTGCTTCATTAACAACAGGTGTCTTTGAAAATATCCGATCTCATTAAGAAGACGTGATAAAGCTGAAAGTTAAACATCATCATTTTTCAAATTGAACTAAAACATAATTTCTTCCAATGTAGCATTTTTTTTTTCTATTTAATTTGTTCACTTCTTAAAGAAAATTGCCTTTATGGTCATGTTCAAGTTACGGTTGTCACAATACTAAAACTTCAGTTTCAATATCGACACCCAGAAAAATATTTGATACTTGATACCATGGGAATAAAAAAAAAAAGTCAAATTATTACAGGAATAAAAATACAATTATTAACATAAAAAATACCTTTTTTTTTTTCATTCGCAACATGAAACATGGTTTATCCGAATCTTAAGATTCTATTAGTTAATTAAATGTAAAAAAAAATACCCAATATAACTAAATTTGACTGTATCTTTAGGCTATTTAATGTCTTATTCTTTTAATATACAAATAATGTAAAAATCTAAAAGTAACAATAGTAAAGATGAGAAAAAAGCCCTTGTATTTAGTACTAGTACTTCAACAAATTAGAACTGTATCCGGATACAGTTCTTAAGTATCAATACTTTTCAGAGTATTGGTACTTTTGGCAAACCAGGTCAAGTATGAGCTCTAAAAGTTAAATAATTACTAAAAGAAAGCTAATTCCCCCTTTTTAAAGAACAAAAACTAATACTAGACTGACTGAACAAGGAGAAAAATATTTATTGGAAAGCTACCCTTTAATATTTAACAGGACAGTTGTGAAATATTATTTGGGGAAAGAGAATCGTGTGTTTTATCCACATATGCAGGCTTCCTAAGCTAATTCAATGGTACATGAAAGCTGCGCTCTGGAAGGGAGCTTGATGTTACCCAGGCTGGGAGTGTTCACGGATCATGTGATAAAAGATGAGGAAGAAACGCTTTTATTCAACCGCAGCAGTTGTAGCCACTATTATGTGTCGTCGACCACAACCTGCCACACGTCTTTACATCCGGGCAGAGTCGTGGCGCATAGCTGCTGACAAACGATTGCCGTAACCTGAATAGAAAAAAAAGGCTGTGAATTCACAACAGGAAGTAGCTGCACTCACTCTGCTCAAAGTTTCCTCTGATGAGCAGCGCGGTGTGGTAACCATACCTCTAAATCTGGAAGGCATGAAGAGGAGGAGGGGGGGACTGGGCAGCCGTTCAAGAGCGGGTGGCCTTCACTGCGAGCCGTTCTGTTGGATCAACATGTTTGCTTGAAGTGCATGACCCCTGTACTGTACGGGAAAAAGCAGCAGAGCTCAGGTCTTAAAAATAAGGGGAGCTCAGGTGAAGGACATTCCTGAATGTTTGGGTTTGTGTGAACGGCAGCTCTGATAACAGGCTGAGCTGGTGATAAGGAAGACATTTTACATAACGTCTCTGTGCAAACCTTTGGTTCAACTTATTTAGAGCTTTAGCTTACGGATCTCTGGAAGCTTGCCCTCACTTTTCAACTTTTTAAATGAAATTCTTAAGAGTCGTTTTCCTGCTTCAGGCTAAAACTGCCTCAGTTCATTGTATGATCATGTAGGAGCAGACTAGTCAGAGTATTGGTTTAAACTCTAAATTGCATCAATTTTTTTGTTTTTTTTGTTTTAAAGCATTTGGTGTTTTATGAGTTTACTGTTTTGTTTTCGGTTCAGATTCGGATGCTGTGAATCATACTAACCTGATCTACAACCTTTGCTAATAAATTCACCTGACAGTGGGTAAACTTAAAAATTCACAGGGTTCCTTCACGCTTATGTACCCGGAGAAAACATTTGTTGAACAAAATAAGTTTCTAATAAAAAAAAAAAAGTAATTTTCAATTATTATTTTTTTTTATCGCAAGCAAATGGGAATAAAAGCTCTTGTTGTTGTTGTTTTGTAGGTCAAAGATTTTTAAATAAAGTGTATTAACATGTTTTCGATCGTTTAAAGATTTTAGACTTGAAAGGTTTCCGATGCTGTTATCAGCAACTCTTCAGCATTTAAACGCCGTATTTTGTGCCTCTTTTTTTCCATTTAGGGATCATTTATTCTTTTCTTTGCTCTCTTGGTAAATGTTTCTCCTTGTTTGAATTGTAACTGGTCCTAAAGTTCACACGGCTGTTCACTGTACAGGATGTTCAGCTCAGACCCGGGCGGTCTGGTCTAAATCAGAAGACATTTAGGTGCTGCCAGCAGGACAGTAAATTCTCCACCAGGGTGTTTTGTTTTGGTCCCACCTGGATGGCTGGAGGCCTTTGTTGAAGTGTTCTGTTTCTGACTTGCAGGCACCTTTGCTGTGGTGAGTCTGATGATCGGGGGCGTCGCTGTGAGGGAAGCTCCGGAGAGCTTGTTTCTTCTCCCCGCCGCCAACGGCTCCAACTCGTCTGTGGTTGATGAGGAGGCTCTCAAAGCTAGGAGAGTGCAGGTGGCCGTGGTGCTCACCACCATGGTGGGAATCATCCAGGTTAGAGAGAGAAGGAGGGAGAAAGTGGGGGGGGGGGGAGGTTTCTCACGCTCAAAGGACGTGTGTTTATCCAAAGCAGGAGGCTGAATCACTCTGGATGTGAATGTTTTCATTTCAAACAAAGCCTTTACTTTATTACGCTAACTTCTTTCCTGTTTTCTTTCAGTTTATATTCGGTCTTCTCAGGTTTGGCTTTGTGGCGATCTACCTCACAGAGCCTCTGGTGCGAGGCTTTACCACAGCCGCCGCCGTGCACGTCGTCATCTCTCAGCTGAAGTACCTGCTGGGAGTGAATACCCAGCGTTTCTCTGGGCCCCTCTCTGCTATATACGTGAGTCTAAAAGGTCTGAGGAAAACGTTTGTTTAAAGACATTTTGTTTGACAGGTTTTGTTGTTGTCTCTGTTGTTCCAGAGCGTTAACGCAGTCTTCAGTCAAATCACAGAGACAAATATCCCCACTCTTCTCCTGGGCCTTTGTTGCATGGTGTTTCTGTACGGGATCAAAGTCCTCAACGAGCGCTTCAAGAAGAAACTTCCTGTTCCCGTTCCTGGAGAGATTATGGTGGTTATTATGTCAACTGGGGTCTCTTATGGTTTATCCCTCTCAGAAAAACACGGCGTGGGGATTGTCGGGACGATACCTTCAGGGTAAGCTGCTGTTTATTGATTTTATTGGGTCCCAAATAGCAGATTATAGATGAAGCTTTCGTTGGTTTTGTTTTGTTCCCAGGCTCCGCGCTCCTGCCATCCCAGATTTCTCTCTTCTACCAAACCTGATCCCAGACGCGTTTGCTGTAGCCATCGTCGGATTCTCAATGGGCATCTCTCTGGCCAAGACATTTGCCTTGAAGCATGGTTACAGCGTGGACGGAAACCAGGTAAGGATTGGGGGCAATGTTTGCATCCATTACTTGCAGATTTATACGTTTCATGTATTCATTGAGGTTAATGTATGACTATTATTTACAGCAAACAAAAGTACCTTCACACCTTTTTCCCCCTTCCCTTCCACTCAACTTTTTATTTTTTAAGCCCCTTTTTTTTAGCAGGAACCTTTTGTCTCTTATCTTGTGCAAATAAATGTCTTTTGAATGACTGCTTCTAGTTTAGACATGCTATGGAAAGCTGCTTTGACCTGATAATAACTGATATGTGTTTCTAGTAGCATCGCTTTTTATGATCTGTATTTATAACCTTCCTCATGGTATTTAACATCGGATTGCTGGACCTTCAGGAGCTGATCGCCCTCGGCATCTGCAACTTCACGGGCTCCTTCTTCCACACCTTTGCCATCACCTCGTCAATGTCGAGGAGTTTGGTGCAGGAAAGCACAGGAGGAAAGACACAGGTGAGAAAAAAAAGCTTTAACACTCTGCAGCAGCAGCACTTTGGTTTAAATATATTGGTGCAATAAAACCATTAGCAGTGTGACGGATAACGTTTACAAGCTTCCTTCTTGGTGTGTTTTCTCTCAGATCGCAGGCTTGCTGTCGTCTCTCGTAGTGCTGCTGGTCGTGTTGGCCATTGGTTTTGTCTTCCAGCCGCTCCCTCATGTACCTGAAGTCATTATAGCTCTATTCATCTTTTTTTTTTTACTGTAGGAAATACCATTGATCAGTTTTTGTTTTTTTCTTCTGTTTTTCCAGACTGCACTTGCAGCTATTATCATAGTCAACTTAGTGGGGATGTTCAAACAGTTCAGAGATATTCTATCTCTGTGGAGGACCAGCAAGATCGAACTGGTCAGTTTTTTATTTGCACTTTGCATTTTTTTTTTTTGTTCTTTTTGCTTTAAAGATTGATTCACTTTGAGAGCAGAAATGAAAACTTTCATGCTAAATGCAGCTGATGTCCGTCTTTCTCCTCTTAAATTACCCACAAATAGCTCTGAGTGTTTGTTACTATGACAACAATGCTCTACGCTTCCCTTTTTAAACCCATTTCTATCAAAAATCAATATTTTTTTCCCCCTTTTGAGCACAGATTGAAGAACACGGATCATAATAATGTCAATTATGGTTTTCCGGCCCCTGTGCCTTCAGGTTGCTTGTAGATCTTGTAGACGGCAATAAATGAGATATAATCATTTTGTGCCAAACCTATTATTGGTCAGACAGCTATTAACAAGACCTCTGTGATGTTCTCTGCTGTGAGTAGCTCTGCTTTTAACTTCACTGTTGTTTTTATTAAGAAAACAGTTTAAAAGTTTATATAGAGATAAAAGGTAAAAGCTTCACTTCATTTAAGAAATGGAAAAAAAAATCTGAATTTTAGGTAAAAGTACATTTAATTGCATCTAATTCAAAAAGTAAACGTGAGATTTATTGATGTATGACCTGCAGTGAGATATTCTACGTATTTTATATTAATTTCTTTTGAAGTTTCTCATTTTTTTTTCCAAATATAAAAGTAATACATCAGAGTTTATGTTTTTAATTTTTAATGTTTTCTGTGGCCATTTTGTGACTACACAATTATGTGAATCACTGCTGAATTAAGAAAATAGTTTTGTATGGCAGTGACTTGATAGAGATCCAGCAAACTTTGTTTTCTTTTCTCCCTTTTTGTAATGAGACTCAAAGAAAAAAGGTGAAATCTAAATAACTCTTGCCCTGTTTAAACGTAACCTTAAACATAACCCTGCTTTGCTGCAAGAGGTTTTGATCCTAAATCATTTCCTCTGCCTTCATCTCCCAGAATGCTTTGGTGTTCTGGATCAGTGAGATTCTTGATTATTCATTTTAATTGTATTTTCTATCGATCAGATGTGTATTGTGACTTATATCATTGTTTTATTGCCCAGCCCAACTTTGCAATATAAGAAAATTCTATAGTTCAATAAAATAAAAAGTTATTTAAACATATTTGCTAATATGGGACTGATTTAAAATATGAAAACTGGACATCCCTACCAGAAACTATTACATTCAGTGGAAAAAAAATCTATGGTTTCTACTTTTTTTAATTAAATTACTGAAATAAATGAAATTTTGGATACTATTTTGATTTATAAAAAACATCCCCTTGATCATTTCATGATGCAGTGTTCTGTTTGTCCCTCTCAGGCCATTTGGCTGGTGTCCTTCATCGCGTCTGTGCTGTTGGGTCTGGATTACGGCCTCCTGGCAGCCATCGCCTTCGCCATAATAACTGTCATCTACAGGACACAGAGGTACAGCTCACTTCTGCTTCGCCTTAATCCTATTAGGTGATTTCAAACACGCGTGCACGTTATGTCATCGGGACAATATCACGATCGGAACAGAATATGGAAAGATTAATTGTTCTTGTAAGCAAGACTGAGCCTGAAAAAGTTTTCCTTTTATTTCAGGGCCTTTTATTTATGATTAGCTAAAGATGTAGATGATAGCTCTGATTTGAGTTCATTGTGCAACATTTTATTTGTTCAGTATGGAAAGACTAACTTGAAAACCTAACAAACCGGCACCTTATCCAGGATTTAAAAGCACCCTGTGGATACTTTCTACAGAAATGCAGCAATTGCATGGAAAGTAAAAAAAAAAAAACACAAATGTAGTTTATTAGAAATCTGGAATATTTCAATTTGATATGCATGCATCAAATTGAGATCTCCATCCTAACTAAACAAATATAGTTTTTTTTTATTTCTGATTCATTCATTTTTTATTATATATTTTTGCTTTACAGCCATTGTGCTGAAGATATTTTATTTCTCTCTCTGCCTTTAAAAATGTGTCACAGGTCATTCCTCCTACAAGAAAGTCAGTCATAATTATTTAGATTTCTTTAAATTATGTGCTTCAACAATAATAATCACTGTTTACTTGAAGCAAAAAAAAAAGATTTAAAAACTATAAAGGCCCTCGGAGCATATATCTCCGCCAAGCAACGGATTTTTAAAAATTGTGACTTTCACCTATAGCTAAAACTCGCATATGATCTGGATCATTACTGAATTTAAATGAACTGTTCCTTGGCATAAGGTAACAATTTGCTTAAAATTCTTCCATAAGTTTATAAATGAAGCACAGCGTGGGTCTGCAGCCTCTGGTGCTTGTTCTGCTCGCACCTCCTTCATTCACTCTGCTTTCTTGTTTGATCTTCAGATTGAGGCTTCGAGCGAGGCATGGCTCATCTTCCCTGTGTTTTTGTCCTCTGTATAATACTACTGGACATTTTAAATTCTGACGCTGAAGCTGTAAATGGTCACTGCTGCCACTCTCTGGTTTAGGAGGGGAACTGCTTGTTTTCCCAAATAATGCTGGCCTTTGTCTCTCGACTCAGGTTGGGTTGTCTTGACTGCAACACTACCAGTAGGCTTTTAGAAAGCAGATATTAATCTGTTTGATAAAGAGATGTAGGATTTATCAATTAGATGGAGGTGGAAATGGAAAGTCTCTTTGTTTTTTTTGGGGGGGGGGGGGGGTTTGCACCTTGCAAAGAGTTTTAGGCTTCATATCTTTAAAAAAAAATGACTCTTTAAAAGTGTTTTTCTTGCCTTCCAGCCCCAAAACTTCCATCCTGGGTCACGTTACAAACACAGGACTGTATTATAATGTGGATGAATATGAAGAGGTGGGTTTAATAGACGACACACTCCTTTTCCTCCCACATGTATGTTTGTCTTATTTCAGAATTTGGCTATGTTTTTTATTCCAGGCGTCTGAATACGAGGGGATTAAGATTTTCCATTACAACTCTCCCCTCTACTTTGCTAACAGCGACCTTTATGTGGATAAACTCAAGGAAAAGGTAATCCAGCCTGTGATATGCAAGCAGGGGGGTTCTAGGCAGATTTACAGATTTCTTCTCTTTGCAGACGGGAGTGAACCCTGAGGAGCTGCAGGCAGCACGGAAAGCTAGAAGAAAACAGAAGAAGGAAAACCAGAAGCAAAACTCCCCTCTTAAGATTTGTGCAAAGGTGTGTTTTTCTATGATCTTCTCCTCGCCTGCCAGTCAGCTTTGTTGATAGTGTAAACAGACTTTACAGCATGTTTTTTCTTTCCTCGGTAAAGTAAAAACTATTTGAAGTTGACCTCTGTTTGTGTGGCTGTGAAATTAAAAACTATAGCAATGGAAACCTTTGGATGCTAAGATTAGGCTGATTATTTGAACTGTTGAGTTTGTATTTGTTTGCTTTAAGCCCTGACTGTCTTTAGTACCAGGATCAGACGGAGAATGTGACTCATGAGGTCCTGCCTCAGAGCATCGAGGTGCGGGGGGTGAGAAACGGCGAGCTGGAGGACAAACACGGCGAGTCGACCTCTGAGGACACCGTCTTCCTCGATCCGCTCAGCTCCATCCATTCCATCATCCTGGACTGGACCACTGCTAGCTTTATTGATTCTGTAGGAGCCAAAGCCATCAAACAGGTTTTTATTTCCTTCTACCCCACTTGTAAAACAATATATGCATTATTTCAGCTCCACGCCTTCCTGTCTCATCCCTTTAACACTAAACTGTGTCCTATTGCAGGTCATTAAGGAATATGCATCAGTGGATGTTCAGGTGGTCATCGCTGGCTGCAACAGTAAGTAATAATGAGGAATGATCTGTAATCTTTTTTTTTTAAACTTTTGTTGAACTCGTGTTGGAAAAAAGAAAACTCTTTACCTCTTTACATACATTTTTATAAATAAAATCTGAAGAGCTAGACCTGCTTTATCTACCAGCTTTGCACAGCTGAGCATAAACTTGAGCTCATTCGTTTGCTTATTTATTCACTTGTAGAATGTTTGAACTGAAGCTTCTGTAACGTCATAATGTAGTTCAGCTGATTTACTGGACTAATAGCTGTGGGGTTCTGCAGGGCCTTTTATTGGGATCAGTTTCATTCCACTTTCTTTTAGGATATTTAAATAGTAATCGGGTCCTTGCCTCATTTAAACCCTGCATCAGGTGGAAAAAACGAACACAAGAGATTCCACATTGTAAAAATAAAATACAGAAGATAAATGAATTCTTTAGCAATAGCTTGAATTTATGCTTGAGGTGTAGGAATATTTTTCTAAGGCTCTGGATTGAGTTAAAGGTTTTATTTGCATATTGTATTTAACAATATAGTCCATGAAAAAACCATCATATAATATCCATAGTTAATGATTACATGAGTGTAATAGTTGATGTGCTTATTGTTGTAACTCCTTACATGCATCACTTTTAATGTTCGTTTTAGTATTTATTTTGTAAAAAAAAAAAAAAAAAATGCCCTGACGCATCCATTTTGTTTTTTTAAGGAAGCGTACTGGCCGAGCTTGATGCGCTACAGTTTTTCACAGGGGAATTTTCCACAGACATGGTGTTCCCCACTGTCCACGATGCAGTTCTGCACTGTCAGAAGTCCAGACCAGCTGCTCCCTCGACTGAAGCCTGATGGTTAAAATCCTGAACCTGGGAAGGTCCAACAGGCTGACGGTCGGAGCTGTGAACTCATCAGTAAACAGTGGTTCATATTGAACGTTGTTTTTTTTTTTTTCTATAGCACAGGTAGATGCTTTTTGTATTCTCTATAGCTTTGACCATCTGAGATCTGTGTACTTCACTAAGCTTTTTACCTCCGCATCCTCTTAGTGATCCACAGAAACAAAGTACTAAAAGTTGCACTTTTGATCAACTTTTGTAGTTCAGGGCTACTTCAGAATTGCTGCTGTGTTTGTCCAAATAATAACCAAAAAAAATAAATGAATCATGTTTAAGGAGTTAAATGTTTGTCAAAGCTGGCATCACTTCATGCTGATATCTAACATCCAAGGTTACTGACTCTCAATGTATTGTTTTTACCAGGTTCAATGTATATTTAAGGTCCAGATGATCAAAACTGATCCCTTGTGTTTTGTCTGTTACTGCATTTTTTTCTGTGGGAATATTTTAATGTAATGACTGTAAAAGAAATGAGACTTAAATCTGGAATAAACTTTATTTTTACTTGAAAACAAAAAACACCTTTGACTTTTTTGTATTTAGAGGGTGAAACTCCACATCAGAAAACAAGACGTTTTGCTCAGTTGTAGGTCATGTATCTGGGGGTGGCGCTGAACTTGGCGTAGGATTTGATGACTTTGTTCACCGCCTCCAGGAAGTCTTTCTCTGTGGCGATCTTCCTACGAGCCCTGATGGCAAACATGCCTGCCTCAGTGCACACACTGCGGATCTCAGCACCTAATGAAAAAAACAAAAGTATTTCATGTTACTTTTCTAGAACTTTTCAGCTGTTGGTTTCACAGGAATCTTCTGACCCTTCATTAGTTTCTACAGATTTGACTGCCCTCTTCTGGCCACTGATTGGCACTGCATTGCTCTCAGCTATCATGGTCATCCAGGAAATCGTATCTAATCAAGAGCTAATTAGAATAATTTAAGTTAATCAAAGCGAAAATAAGAGGGAAAGCGTAGAGTAGCTTTCAGACAGCGGCGCCAGCCTTACCGGTGCTGTTGGGACAGAGCCGAGCCAAAAGCTCAAAGCGAATGTCTCTCTCTACACTCATAGAGCGGGCATGGATCTTAAATATATGGGTCCGTCCCTGCAACACAAGAAATAAAAGATAAATAAAAGCAGTGGATAGCTTCTTGGCTGCTTTAATTCATAAAGTAAACTCCTGTTAGTCACCTCCAGGTCAGGCAGACTGAACTCTATCTTCCTGTCCAGACGTCCAGGTCTCATCAGAGCCGGATCCAAAGTGTCTGGTCTGTTAGTGGCCATCAGAACTTTAATATTGCCTCGAGGATCGAAGCCATCTAATTGGTTAATGAGCTCCAGCATAGTCCTCTGGACTTCATTGTCTCCTCCGGCACCATCATCAAAACGAGCACCTATTTAAAGAAAAAAAAAAAAAAAACAACAGAAAGAGATCCACCAGATTAATTTTAAGCTTCAGAACCAAGACATTTAAAGATTAATGTCAAATACGCAGTTTTCTGCACCAACAGGTTCAAATGAATTTACCTCCGATGGCATCAATTTCATCAAAGAAGATCAGACAGGCCTTCTTGGTCCTGGCCATTTCAAACAGCTCTCGCACCATCCTGGCTCCCTGTAAAACAAAACAAGTTTGTGATTAACAAAATCGATATGTAAAGTTTTAACTGCAGCATTGATCGATGATCTTACCTCTCCGACATACTTCTGTACCAGCTCAGATCCGATGACCCTGATGAAGCAGGCATCAGTGCGGTTGGCGACGGCACGAGCACAGAGGGTCTTTCCAGTACCAGGGGGCCCAAAGAGCAGCACTCCTTTAGGAGGCTCAATTCCCAGGTTGACAAACCTTTCAGGCTGATGAGACGAGAGCAAAGACAAATAAAAAAATCTGCACCGAGGGCCAAATTATGAAAACCAAATAACCTTATAATATGAAATCCTGTTAGCCTGACCCAGCTATGTGCAAACCAGATCTAAATAACCTTACAATATGAAAGGTCTTTTATGGTAATTGACAAAAATATTTATACTTTTTTCATGGTATTTCAAAGCTCCTTAGAAGATAAAGTGAGATAACTGACCACTTTCTTTAAATGAAAAACAACAATTGGAAAAAAAAAAAAAAAAAGACATTCTTTACAAATCAAAAAAATATGTCTTAGAGTTGATATTTTAAAATTAAGCTAATGTGTTTCGTGGCTCTAAAAAGGCTCTCAGGGTTGGATTACAGCATCAGTGAATATAAACATAAAAAATGTTAGTTTGCTTTTTAGCTAAATAAAAACACATTTTTTGAACTGTTATGAAATTGATTACTTTAACCAAACAGGCAGTATTTTTTAAAGCAGTATTTGTTTTTTTAAGTATTTGACTGCAGTGTTCCTTTATTATACTTATTTAGGATAAAATGTTATATTTAGGAAATGCAGAACAAACATCTGCAAAACAGCTTTCCAACAATAAAATGCATCACAAGGTTCAATTGGATTGTTTCTAAACCCAAACTGACCAAGAAATTTAAAATGTGAGACATCATAAAAAAGCTGAGCTTTCCTTTCACAAACGAAATAACATTTATTTTCCTGACATAAATCCACTTTATTCTTTGCATGTTTGACCAAAAGATCCATTTGGATAAACCATGTCCCATACAGGTAAGATGTGTCCATGTGAGGTATGGGCTTTATTTATGGCGCTTTCAACACTTACGTGGAGCAGTGGAGTTTCCACAACTTCTCTCAGCTTCTCAATCTGCTCTTTACAACCACCCACATCACTGTAAGTCACATCCGGCTTCTCCTCCACCTGCAGCCGCCCACAGAGTCATTAGAACCACATCAGATGACTATGCTATAAGATCTACTTTTACTGTCCTTTATGTTCAGAAATATACTTTTTATAGACTATTATGATGGTTTCCTCAACTTATACCTGCATCATAGTGACAGTGGGGTCGATTTTCGGAGGCAGAGGAATGTGGATCTGGTATTTGTTCCTGTCAACCCTGAAGATACAGACGGGACGTCAGATTCAGCTGGTTTGTTGTGACATATTTTGGGGAAGAAAGCCCCTAGTTTGTCATCCTCTAGGATTATTTAAAGTATCCCGGCAGCCTCACCCGACTCTCATGCCCTCCTCGATGTCAGTTGGAGCCACCTGGTCACTCAGGTCCACCACAAACTTAGCAAACTGTTTCACATTGATGATATATTTGGGATCCTCCGAGTCGGCATTGATGATCTTTGTGCATCTATTTGAACAAAAAAACACAAAAAAGAACAATTTTTTTTTAAGTACCTGCTTTATTCACACCAAGTCCCTTTTTAAGAGCTTGTGATTTAATACAACATTGGATGAGTATTAAATTATTAAAACTATTAGAGAATCGACTTGATAAGTTTCATTTTTGTGCTTGGAAATGAAGTTTCTAAACTTTCTGTATCTAAAATGTATTAAAACATCCAATAAAGTCAAAATTTAAAAGCAAGAAGCTTCTCACCTATTCCAGTATTAACGTCCAACACTACACTTAAAATAAAATAAATATTTAGTTAAATTCTAACATTTGGTATCTGTATAAACCAGTCGCACACGTTACAGCTCAACATTCATGGCAGGCGTCTGCAACCTTTAAATCCAAAGAGTCATTATACTCTGAGCCCAGCTAAAGAAAAATGTTTTGTCACAATTATTTAAATAAATTACAACCTATTAATTTTCTAAAATACTTTAAACACACGTTTTTTTTTTTTTTTTAGTTGTTAGGCCTTAAACATCAATTCATCATATTTGAGTTTTAAAGACCTTTATCATCATCATCATCATCAATGGGACATTTTGGTTTTTGCTTTGATCCTGGTTTTTACAACCTGTTATTTTATTTTTCAATGTTTCGTGTTTATGATAATCATTTCATGGCCCTTACAGAGTTAAAGGACAAAACATGACAGTTTCATTAAAAAGAAGCACAGATTTTCTTTTACAGGATATTATTTCATGTGGGAAAATAAACAATTTTTTAAGTAAATGAGAAAAAATATGAATCTAATGACATTTCTGGGTCTTTAATGTCACTCTGGGTTGATAATTACTTCACTTAAAACCATTTATCGGTTCTTTACAGGGCTTGACGATATGTCCAAAATTTATATCACCATACATTTCTTTTAATTTCAGTCAATACCATATAATTTTGATATTGATGTAGAAAAAAAAAACAAAAAACACAGAAGCCTTGGAAATACAACCAAGAATACCCACAACGGATGATTATATAAACTTATGACGAATATTTTGCAATGTTTCTAAAATTCCAACATACCGTTTAATAAATATTAGCTTTGAAAAAGAAAAACATCAACCTACATGAAAACCTGGAACATCAGTCAGTGATAAGTGTTGTGTTTATAGACTGTGATGCATATTGAAAATGTGTGTAAAAGTCATACCAACAATATTGCATTAAATCATATGACCATATATATTGACTTTGAACCATCGTCCAGCTCTAGTTCTTTATCATATTTAGTTTCTAGTAGGAGCCATTGTAGTGAGTCTAAAGAGCCACATGCTGCTCCAGAACTGCAACTTTATCAAGAGTTTGAATCAGAGATAAAACACTCCGATAAACAGTGAAATCATATCATGTTCCTACTATTAAAGGAAATGCAGTGCACCATATATGCAGATTTTATAGATGGGGATATGTGTGATGCTTGCAGAGCTGGCGCCAGCCTATTTGCAGAATGCAAGTAATCCAGCATTTTTACTGATCAGTGAACACAGCATTCCAAGGGGCTCAGTGGGAACCGTAGCTTGCTGTGGGAATTTACAAAAGACTCAAACGCAGCCGTTATAAGTTAGAAATTCACAGAAACTGAGGTTTATGGTCACTATTACCAACTGTGCTTGCTGCTACTACAAGTTTGAATCAGGGCTGGAGGATTAATCGATTTGATCAATGATTTTCCAATTCACTCCTTGACCTTCCAAAGCTCAGAGTGACATCAGATCATCCCTTTTTGTTATTATCTACTGATAAACTAGCTCAACGTGTGATACCAACATCTGCAAACATTTAGCTTGTTATATTTTGTTGTAAAACATGATTCTTTATCTGTATTTTTCAGCTTGAATTTACATACCCTTTAAATTAAGGTCACTTCTCATAGGGGATGGTTAAAATAAGGCTACGTTTAAAAAGCAATACATGTCATTTGTAATTTTATTATGAAACTTAAGTGAAAAACAAACCAATAAACTCAAATAGTCAGAGTTGGTAGAAAAAAATAAACACTTGAGTTTAATGACAACAAAACTAGAGAAGTGAAACCCTACCTTATCTCATCTATTGTGTCTTACAGGATGAGGGTGTATAATGTTAGATATTAAAATATGCTTGCTTACCTTGCAACCTGCAGTGGCTGTTCGCTCTGAAGAGTCTGTTTGTCAGCAGCCAGATCCCAGAGGGCTGGTGGAGCCAGGCCTGTGTCTGACTCTTTAATGCCTGTCCAATAAACGCATAAATAATTAAATAATGATTCAGCTTCTACCCTACATGTCTTCCTATAAATAAAACCAGATGCTCTCTGGTCATGCATTGTCTCTGTAGATATTTGAAGATAAGGGACTAACAGCTGCCATTTTTTATGCATCTCTTTTTTTTTTGACAGTGAAAGAAAGCAAAAGACAAAATGCACTAAATTACCCAAAGTATTCGCTCACCGGCCTTTACTCACATATGAGCTTCAGTGACATTTCAAATCCTTAGGGGTTCGATACGACGTTGGTCCAACCTTTGCAGCCTAGAACAGCTTCAACTATTCTGGGAAGGCTGTCCACAAGGTTAGGAGAGTGTTTCTCCATTCTACAGAAAGCGCATTTTTGAGGTGGAACAAGGCCAGGCTTCATTCTAAAGGTGTTCTATTGGGTTGAGTTCAGGACTCCGTGCAGGTTGGTGAAGTTCATCCACACCTGACTGTGCCATCCATGCCTTTATGAACCTTGCTTTGTGCGCTGCTTCACAGTCACGTTGGAATTGGACGGGGCCAGATCCAAACCATTCCCATAAAGTTGGGAGTTGTCCAAAATGTCTTGTTATGTTAAAATATTCAGAGTTGCTTTCATTGGAACTATGCAAAACTGATGCAAAACAACCCCACATCATAATCCCCCCTCCACCAAACTTTACACTTGGCCTAATGCAGTCAGACAAGCAATGTTTTCTTAGCAACCACCAAACTCAGACTTGTCTATCAGAGCATTCAAATGTTTGTAATGTTTGTAATAACTGTGTACATGTCTAGGTGTTTGATCTCATACATCTGTGGCCATTGAGGTGATTCCAATAATTTGAATGAGTGATTATAGTGTACATTATAACCAAATTGTTTCATAAGTGTAAAGTGAGTGTCTGCAGAATTTTTTCTAATGATTAACATTTTTTTAATCCATAGAACTCATCTAACAACTATTAAATCTTTACACTATCATCAACATTATCAATAATAGGAAAGCTGTCTTTTGAATGCATTGAAAACATAATAAAAGTCTAATTACATGAAATGGTTATAACAGTTTGATTAGTTGTCCTGGACCTTGAAAGTTATTAACATTATTGCTACAAGAAGCTTGAGTATTTGTTAGCATCTGACTGTTTGCAATCAAAGTTTGGTTAGGAAATTTCTATAATTATGTGTATCTTTAAACATGTGTTGAATATTATCGTATGTATGTGGGTTTTTTTTTAAAATTTATTTAGAAATTACAACAGAGTACAATCGAGGGGCTTTCCATTAGAGCCATATACACTCTGACAGGTTAGCTGTTATTTATAATATCCCCCAAATCGATCCAGAGCCTTTATCTACCTGTCAGCTCGTTGATTTTCTTGAGAAGCTGTTGAATGTCATCCTCCACCTGCTTGATCTGTCTGGAGTAAGTACTTTGACCCTGTCGACACACACACACAGTTAACATCAAATTGTATCAATCCGAATTTTACTCCAGGTGTTAAAAACACCAAAATGAACAACATTTAAGGAAGTTTGTTAGGTAGTACTTACATATGTTTTAAGCAAAGCGATGTCGCCTTCATCGAGAGCTAAAGTTAAAAATGGAAAAATAGATGAGTTTGCATTCAGACCGAGGCAGTTGACCAGTTAGTTTAGATGGTAACAGTAAATAAAAACATTTTTTAAAGCTTGCTTTTTAAACCAGAAAAACATAATGTATTTCTAATTAACTAAATATGAAGAATATGTATCTCAGCGGAGGTTTGGGGGATCCTGTCTTTTTTAACATGCTAAGCTAACGTTGGCTAACCTAGCTAAGTTCGACGTTTCCTAACTTGTTTTAAAAACATGTATTTAAGTGCATGTATAATAAACCTCTAATGGGCGCGTCATCCTTTTCCTCTTCCTTGGTCTTCCTCTGGTCCTCTCCCAGATAATCCGGCATATTTAATAAAGAAAGATAATGTTTTTGATAGAAAAAATGGGGTCGCTCCAGCAGCTAAACCTAACAATTACACAGCAGCTTTCAAGTTCCGCTGCCTACCGGAAATACATGTCGGAATTATATTGAGGTAGCTCTGAATATTTCAACTCGAATTATGAAAACAGTATGAACGCATAAAATTATCTCTACAAATAAATTTTTAATTATATATCCATTAACTGAATTAATTTTCTTTTCGTTTATTAATATGATCAATTGGGAAATAATTAAAATGATTAAACAACGGAACTGAAAACGCCAATTTATTTATTAACCACGGATTGGTTTGGTGGGGAGGCCTCGCTGCTTGTCCGCGGACTCCCTGGCAGCACCTGCACCGGGAGGCCCATGTGGAGCGGCACTGACAGGGCCTGCGGAATTTAGCACCTTATAATTTCAGCGCTTCGTCTTGTGAATGTAGACTCCAGCCATTGTTTAACCATGCTGTTAGAGGCGACGGAGGGAGAGGAGACGGTTGTGTTTAAAGCGGCCGCCGGTAAGCAGCAACACGCACACAGGCCACATGAAATCAGCTAGCTGAAGCCTCTCCAGTTACACGCTAAGTGCAGCTTGACCTGTTTTTAAACCTAATGAAATTTAGAATACAGGCGCGTTTTGTCCTCTAATTTTGTGACCAGCTTTGGTTGTTTTGTTTGTTGCATAATTTTTCCCACTCACTACTTTAGTTGGAGCTCTTTCTTTAAGATACACCGGCTAGCAAATAGCGCCGATTTTAAACAGGTTTTAGTTATATTCCCAGCTTATTTTTACTTTCTGGTGTCCGGTTTGCTCCAAGCTCTTATCAGAAACCGAAATTACGTGTATTAAAGGCGAAAAAGGATGATGACAGCATAAGACATCCTGTTATATCGACTCCTTTCCTGTAAATCTTCTCAAACATGCTGTAACAAGTTAAAAAAAGGGCTCAAGGGACCCAAAGACTTTTGCAAACGCTTTATACGTACACCACTTTGTTTATAAACAGATCACTTCTCTTGCAAAAATAAAATAAAAAGGCAAAAAAGTTTATTGTAGATGTTTTGGGGTTTTTTTTGGTTGAATTGCGAAGGGCAAAGTTGAGCTTTTCCCGCGAAGCGGTGTATTGCAGTGTGGGATGATCATAGGGTTTTAGATGAACAAATAACAATAAATAAAGAGGTAAATTTAACATTTGTCTGATTCTTACCCATAACAATATAACAGAATGACTCATATCTGCAGACATGTTCCACCTCCTATGCTGTTATAACAACAAATCAGAATTTCTTTACTTTAGACAAAGTTTCCTGATATTTCGGGGACATTTAAAACATTTTGAACTCTGTTAAATTTAGAATGTTGTGGGACTTTTAGATGCCCATATAAGTGTTAATTTAACAATCACTTTATATCTGATCTTCGAATGTTCTGTTTGCTTTTAGTCCAGTTTTATAACATAAAATGCCACAATGGACAATTTTACATTGAATCAAACGAGTCCATTTGAGCTTTCTTATATTTTAGACACCCTTTTCATCTGTCAGTGTGGCAGCTGAGGGCTGAAACAATGAATTGATTATGATTAATTGATTTAGTAATCAGTTAGTTATAAGGTGGAGTATAGAGACTCTAGAATATACCATTTGCTAAAGGAATAACCAACTTAGAGCAATAATTAAACCAAATAGGTACAAAATATGTACACAGTTTACATTTAAGATAAAAAATATTAACTTTCAGTCGATATGATCCAACCAGAGATACTGAGGGGTCATAGCTTTAACTTTATCCTGTTTAACTGAAAAAAAAAAACCATAAAACAGTAAAGCCCTTTCGACTGTTTGATGATTAATTTAAAAAAAAAAAAAATCAACAGATTTATTTATTGCTAGTAGCAGCTCTAGACCCAGGCAGTAAAGTTGTTCTCTAAAGTTGTTCAAATGCCGAAAATATAACTCAACGTGGAAATTTAATACAAATAAAACCAAAGCAACAAAGTAAAGTACATCATGCAATCCACGTCTATTAAGTTGTGATTACGTGTGGGGAAATTCTGGATAATCAAAAGCTCTTGAGAACATGCATAAAATGACATAGAAATGACCGAATAACTGTATTTAATGCCGCTGAACAAATTGTCATCTATCAGCTGGTTTGAATTTTACTGATTTCTGTGGCTTTATAATTAGATGAACTGATGCAGTATCTCTCATCACTTCTATGAAATCTCCTCAGCTTCTGTCCAGGTTTTGGTGGAGCCAGTGGGTCGATGGTTTGAGGCCTACATCAGGAGGAGAAACAGAAATGTGTCGGCCTCCTTTCAAGAGCTGGAGGATGAAGAGGAGTCTTCAGAGGAGTCTGAGGATGAGGAGTTACAGCTGGAGGAGCATCCGATGCTTCGAACACTAGATCCTAAAGACTGGAAGGTACCTGAAAGAGAGCAGAGGGCCACAGTAGGATTGTGATAACCTGGCATAAGCCAGATTGATGTCCTGTAGATTTCAAATTAAGCTACACATATAAGTCTGGAGAGAGTCGTATAGAAAGTGTTCGCAAAAAGGAGGGACTTCCAGTACGATTCTTCGGGCTCATTGGGTACCTGCCTCCCATGTCGAGTTTTTAGCCAATCACAGCAGCAGTAGTTTGATTTATTTCACAACTAGCGGAGGTCAGGAGGAAAATGCAACCATGTCATCCTCAAAAGTTAGTTTTACAAAAAAGATATGGAGGATATTCCAGCTAAAACCGGCGCGGCCGTGTTTGTTTTATGTTAGCCTTTCGCCTCTATTTGATGCGGTGATGTCACACACATCCCTGCATTTTATTGGTTCGAAACATTTCTGTATGGAGGCAAACATTTCTGCTGGTTCCTGGCAAGATTTGTTTTCGGGAGTTTATGAATTCACAATTTATCTTGCCTGCAAGGTAAACATTGTAAGAGTTGAGGAAGCAGGTTAGTCTGTTTAAATTCCACACCCTATTTGATTATATATATTAATTGTGTGATTTTTAACAAAATTCAAAAGAGAAACATTTAAAGAATCTAGAGGTTGAAAATCCTGAAAGCATTTCTTTACATTTCACTTATTGTTAGGTTTGCAGAAATGCTACACCTTGATTATCCTCATCCACCATGGAGTTAACAGTCTTTTTAGATGGATCAAAACACTGAGTCTTTATCTTTTATCTTTATTAGCCCTGCTAATTACAATTAGCAGCTAATCAATAGCTAATAGTTTTGTTCTAATCCCTGATGATATGATGGGTGCATCTCTACCTATTGCCTAAAACTGTCCAAACTATTAATCTAATAAAATTAGGAAGATTTGCAGAAAGAGAATCTCATCATCAGCATGTAAATGTCCTGGTTGTTTACCCAAGATGCTTGGACATGTTTCAAATGCTACAGTTAGAGCATCTATGGCTGATGTGAACCCATTTATCTTCTTTGCCAGAATCAAGATCACTACGCTGTCCTCGGTCTCCCACATTTGAGGTATAAAGCCACACAGAAACAGATTAAAGCAGCCCGTAAGTACTCCTCCCTCAATCTGATGAATCGTTTCTCTGGATAGATGTGATTCTGATGTCGTTACCTTTTGCTCTTTCTCTACAGACAAAGCAATTGTGTTGAAGCACCATCCTGACAAAAGGAAAGCAGCAGGAGAGCAGATTGTTGAGGGAGATAATGACTACTTTACATGTATAACTAAAGGTGCCCAGCTCTATCACAGATGTCAGAATAAAACTAATGGACCAATGATGTAATAACCGATCCTAGACTCACTGTTTGTTATTTGCACCATAGCCATCGAAATCCTGTCAGACCCAGTGAAGAGAAGAGCCTTCGACAGCGTGGATCCGACCTTTGACAATAGCGTGCCTTCTAAAAGCGAAGGCAAAGAGAACTTTTTCCAGGTGTTTGCTCCTGTTTTTGAGAGGAACGCTAGATGGTCTTCAAAGAAGCACGGACCCTCCTTAGGAACCATGGACTCAACTTTTGAAGAAGTGGACAATTTTTACTCTTTTTGGTAGGTGGAGCGGCTTTGGTCATTTTTAAAGCTGGAAAGTGGAGGCTGATCTGTAGATTGTGTAAAGAAAATCTTTCATTTTTTTATCGTTTAAGGTACAACTTTGACTCATGGAGGGAATTTTCCTACTTGGATGAGGAGGAAAAGGAGAAGGCTGAATGGTAAGCAAAAGCACAGATTTTAATTATATATTTCAGCATGTGCCCAAGTAAAACTATTAAATGTGAGCTAAAATTAGACTTTTGTTTTTTTTCCTTAGTCGAGACGAAAGGAGATGGATTGAGAAGCAGAACCGAGCTTCCAGAGCTCAGAGGAAAAAGGAGGAGATGAACAGGATACGCACTCTAGTTGGTACAGCCTCTACACCACCTCACAGGCAACACAGAGAAACTTACAAGTTTGGACGGGGAGGATGATGCTTTTTGTTTTGCTGCAGATACGGCCTACAGTTGTGATCCTAGAATAAAGAAATTCAAAGAGGAGGAAAAAGCCAAGAAAGAAGCTGAGAAGAAAGCGAAAGCTGAAGCCAAGAGGAAAGAGCAGGAAGAGAAGGAGAGAGTAAGTCAGACTATTTACTGTGGTCTGTTTCAGGATTAAGAACAAACAGATAACTTTATGATTTGGAAGGTATTCGTTGAAAACTTTTTTGTTTCAGAGCAGCTTTATATCTAAGAGGAAAAAACAACGAATACAAAAATATTCTTGGGGTTTATGACAGAAATGAGATGCAATGGTTTCATAGAAGCTCATCCAACTTCACAGGACTCGTCATGAGCAGCGTTTGGTTCAGCCTGGTAGTTCCCTAAGATGTTCAAGCTCTAATAAAGGAAATTTAAATGAAGATATTAGGAAATTTGAGGCTACTGACGTATAGAAGTTTTATAAAATATGTCAAACCAACAACCTGCGGGAGGAAGATGTAACATGTTAGTACCTTTTTTAAAAGGGATCATTGTCAGCCTAAATAAAGAGAAAAGGGGCACCTGCTTAATATTTCAATTACTATCGAGGTTATTTTGTTAAAAGCACCATCGAATCCATTATTAGATGATGAGAAAACGATTGCAAGCGGACGTCCAGATACAAGTAAAGCCGAGTTTAAACTAAATGTTTTCTTAAGTTATAATGCCTTACTTTAGTTTTGTTTGTATGCATCCAGGCCCGGCAGGCAGAGCTTGAGGCAGCGCGTATAGCGAAGGAGAAGGAGGAGGAGGAGGCCAGACAGGCTGCCTTACAGGCCAAGAAGGAGAAGGAGATCCAGAAGAAGGCCATGAAGAAGGAGAGGCAGAGACTCAGGACTACCTGCAAGGTTAGGAACTCGCCCAAGAGCGCGACGGATCTTCGGTGTTCAGCAAATCAGATAGCTTTTAATATTTCAGATGATGTTTTCACCACCTGCAGAACTGGAATTATTTTGCTGACAATGAAGCGGACAGTGTGAAGATGATGGAGGAAGTGGAGAAACTATGCGATCGTCTTGAACTGACAAGGTTTGGTTGATTAGCAGATCATTTCTGCCTTTCAAATCCTTCATCCTAAATTGTCCTAAAACTGGAGATTTAAGACGGTTTATGGGGTTTTTTGTTGTTTTAGTTTGCAGTCTCTAAATGAGATGATGGCCTCAGCTTCAAAAGAGGACAGCAAGGCAGCAGTGGAGAAGCAGGTAAAAACATTTTGGGCTTCCAGTGAGGGATCTGCAGAGTTTTATTTAACCCACATAATTTAGCAAAGTGATATTTTCTGTTTTTTTTTATATTTTTTTAGGTAGAGGAGGTGAACGCCCAGCTGCAGAAGGAGAGGGAGGCTGAGTTTCAGGCCCGGCAGGCGGCTCGGAGCGCCGAGCAGGCCAGCGGAGGGGGCGGCGGAGGAAAAGGCTGGAATGAGGACGACCTCCAGCTGCTCATCAAAGCGGTCAACCTGTTCCCTGCTGGAACCAACTCCAGGTAGAACAAAACAGCCTGTTATCGTTTGCGATCAACCAGGAATGATTTTTGATTTATTATAATAAAATTCATGTCATCATTCCTTTTCTATCACAAGGATTTTAGGTTCATTTACGTCTGTTTTCCTGTATGAAATAAAATTTACATTAGAACCTGTGGCTTTAATATAATCGTAATAGTTTTATAGGGTCAGTCTGTTGGCTTATTGGCATCTATTTCCTTGTGTTTTTATGTGTAATGTTTTGTCTTCCAGGTGGGAAGTCATTGCTAACTACATGAACTTACACTCCACTAGTGGGATGAAGAGGACAGCCAAAGATGTAATCAACAAAGCCAAGAATCTCCAAAAACTTGGTGAGAATCTGTGCGAAATTAAGAAAAAGGATGGAGTTGGGAATTATTTTCTAATGAGGAAAAAAAAAAAAAATTAGAAGTAAATGATCAAATGATGTATATTAGTTTTTGTGCTTTTTTTGTTTTATTCAGAAATGTTCATATCTGTTTCAGATAAGGGTTTTATTACTGTGTTCCTATGCTGTCCTTTTGGACAAATGAATACAAAAACATTTTCAGACTTCAGTTTTTATCCTAAAAGATACAGAAAAAATCTCTAACATTTAAAGGTTGATCTTTATCTCCCTTTTATGGGTTTTAAACTGGATTTCAAAGACAAGAACTGAAGTTGGATTTAGATGCAAGACAGTCATCGATTCAAAACCGCAAAGAAAGATGAGCAAAGAAAATTTCATAATTTAGTCCATATTCTAGTTACAGTTTTTCTTCTTGTTTAAGTCTGTTCTGGTGCCATTTAATTTTGAAATAGTCCTTTACTACCTCGCCAAATCAGAAAATGACATGAACGTTGCTCCGTTAGAAAACAAGGATAAAAGCTGAAATGTTGAATATTCAGTGTCTGCTAGGGGTTGAATCAATTAGTCGACTAGTCGACTCTAGGACGTCTCGCGACTTTTTACATTTCATGTCGACTAGTCG
>JAUZNJ010055187.1:0-29270 GCA_034780135.1 Jordanella pulchra | reverse complement strand
CAAAGAAAGGGAAAATAGCTACAAATGAAAACAGTTAATAAAAACAACATAATGAAGCAGATCATAAATAATCAACTTGAGGTAAATTCAGAGATTATTAAGTAAATAAAAGGGACACTCAAGAATGCAGCAAACTGACCCCTGATGTGAACACACCAAATCCTAAGCATCACGATGCGCAGCCAAAAACTTCTAATCTAAAGAGTGATGATTTTAAATGTCTTTATTTGCTCTGTTTTCCCTCAAGTAAAGTCCTTTCCATTACTAATTTTGTTTCTTTGGCAACTAGAGGCCAAACCCAGGATGGGAGTGTTTCTTTAGGCATTCATTTCCCAATAAAAAAAATGAAATTTTTATTTACAAAATATAATTTAACACTTTAGAAATAACAAAACACTTAGCCAATTTCCTCCTGTTGTAAGTGACGCTGGTTAACTCAAACAGACTCCATCTCTGATCATTGCATTACAACATCATCAGAAAAAAAAATCCCATCAGTTCTTGGTTGATTCATCAAAGATTCCTTCTGAAAAGCTTGGTGTGAATTCCTGGGAAATGCTTTTGGCGTGGTCGCCGCGTGTTTCGTGGTGCTCAGGCCTGGCAGCTATCACAGCCACACGTACGTCTCAGATAGGACCACTCACTTCCTTCCCTGCTGATAAAACCAGAGAGCACAGGGATTAGAGCACCGGCCATTCATTTAGATAAGGAAGGGCCCCATGCATGCCCCTCAGTATTATTTTAGCTGTTCATTTTCTCAGTCACTCTCTACCTCAATGCCAGAAAGGACACAAATACTGGGATGGATTTTCTTTCTTTGATTTAGCTAGACTTTAGATGAATCAAAGCTCAAGAGTTTCAGTCCAAATATAAGCAATAGAATACATTAATATTTAATATTACAATAGAATACATACTATAAGCAAGCAATACATTTCAATTAAAGATAAAGAACATGGCAAAAGCACTCATATCTCTGGAACCTTTTACCTAATAAAATAATGTATAGTTTATAAAACATGAAATAAATAAAGATCTCAAAAGTGTGATATAATATCTAGTACCGATAGTTTTTAGAACAACCTTTTACAGTTACTTCATTTACTAGTGTTTTTGCCCTGCATTCCTCAATCAGTTTTTACTCATCTGCAAATGACAGTGTTTGTAAGCCTTATGACTACATCTACCCCCACCTGCCTTAAGCTTGCTTGACTCGACATAAAGTTTGCTTGGCCAGCAAACAACAGATCCAACCAGTGGGGGTTTGCAAATGTAAACCTCTAGAGGTCCTGTGACTTAGCCTATAGAGACCACCACTGTCAGTGGATTGTGGAAAAACTCCTGCAAAGAGGCTTTGAAATAACTTGTAAATGTCTGTTAAATGTGGTGTTATGAGCTGGCTGTTTGTTATGAGCACAGAGTATAAAAGCTGCAGACGTGACTGGCAGATAATTTTCCGTGCGGATTGAACGTGCGTCAAGCATAACCCAAACCTAACTTGTACCTCCCTTAGTATTTAGTGTGATATTTATCTTACTAACCTCTCTGCTTATACGGAGCTCCCTCTGCTATACTGAAGAATCCCCACAGCATGATGCTGCCACCACAATGTTTTCCCTTTGGGGATGGTGTGTTTCAGGGTGACGTTTGTTCACGCAGAACATTCTCCACGTAGCAATAAGCCCTCTTTATGTCTCTACTTCCACATGTTTGCTCTCTTTGTTATGTGACTTCTAAACTTTTATGGCTTTTCTTTCAACAACTGCTTTTTTGACAGGTTTCTTTAGAGGCAAGAGATGTGGGGTTCAAAACTAATAGCTGTGGTGGATCATGGGCCCTTGGGCCATCCATCATTTTCCTTCCACTTCACCGTGTAGAGCTGTTTTTTGTTGGTCAAAATTCAAAAGGATAATCAGGTATGAGTGGATTTCCAGACGCTGCGTATGGTCCCATACCTAGTGTTCTATTCCTGCCACAATGCTCCTTTTTTTTGCTGAGCACTCCCCTCTATGTGACCCTTTGCTCCGTCCCATCCAGATGAGCCTTGTAAACAGCCTGTTTCCACACACCTTACTCTGCTGTGTCGACGCCCAGAGCCTCACAGCTCTGATGAGGGTCCTACTCTGATAGTGCATTCCAGCTGCTCGTGCTGAAAGCTAGAAACCATCCTACCATCAGCACCATGACCCCCGCCACCCACAAAGTGGAGTTACCACATACTGGCTGCTGTGTCTAACTCTAGACTCTGCTCCACAATCATTCAGATCCAGACATCGGACATCACAGAGCAGGACAGGAAATACTCAGTGCTCGTCTGCGGGACGGACAGACGTTTACTCTATCGGCGTTAGAAGACCGATGAGATTAGTTTGGGTTGGGGGTTTGGGGGGGCTCATTCTCAATGTGTTTGAACTCCGGGTTCTCCTGATACCCTCTCCTGCCTTTAAGCATACCCACTGTTTGTTCTCAGCCTTCAGTATCTGCTTATAAAAGACAGGGGTCGTCCTGTCAAGTGGTTGTCAACAGATAGCATTTGTGCTAACCTAAACAGATGGCTATGTGCTATGTTATGCACTGGTGCTGATTAAACATCACATTTTACGTCTAAAAAAACGTCTACAATTCAGTTTTTTTCTTACTTTTTGTGCATCATTATAAGATTTGAGCATCATTTTTATTTTCTCTTTGTTTCCATTGATTTTACTCAACATAATTTGTGCTGACGAATAGTGACAACGATTAGTTCTTGCTTCAGATTCCTTAATATAATCCAGCAGTTCAGACAGATGGAGCTTGCTGAATTGTGTTTCTTAAGCACTAGTTAGTTACCTTCTTTGGAATCAGTACATACTTCCTTTTTTATTTTATTTTTTATTCAGATTTTTTCCCATTTGCTGCATTTTTTTTTCCAGGAAGAAAGAAAGGAAAAGAAATTGGATGCGGTGACCAGTAGTTCTTCACCAGTGACTTATAGGCCCTCAGAGTGAGTGATGCCTTTTCGCCCCATGAGAGTGGAAGTGGTCCATTCATTCACTCTGAGCCAACAAAGTTATGAGAGCTTTTTTATTCTTATGAGCTTTTCTGGTAACTGGGTTTTCCCGATGCATACGGCAAATTCTTTGATAGATGCTGCCCTCCGTGTCCCTTCGGTTAATGCCCCTAGAGTACCCTGGAAATAGATGGATTATTATGTGGGTGGGTGACTGTGCTGCAGCCCAGCGGTTCAGCATGCCACACAGGAAGCACAGATTGAGGAGCAAGACGTCACCCCCAGGGAACGGCTCCTATTAGGATAGGAAATGGCACATCCCTTTGGGATCAGCAACGTTTTACATTTGAAAAATTCATAGATCATGTTTCACATTTATGCGATCCCAGTTGTGTATTTTTTTCTGCTTTATTGTTTGCTTTTGAACAGTTGTGTGTTTGTTTTTCAGTCTTGATGCTCATATTGTTGCTTCCTTTAAGCAAGTTTGGATGGGATAACCTTTGCTGATCCTACAGAACCTAGAATTCAGTGAAAGAACCTGCTGAAAGAAAAAAAAACAAAAAAAAAAACAGCAGTGCAAAAAGCTTTGTCACAGTGGGCAAGCAAACACTGAAGTGAACAGCTGCGGGTTTTGTACTGACCACGCAAACTGCTGTAGGCTTTGTAAGGTCATTATATGATAATGAAAATCATTACAGAATTACATGGGGGTTTAGGACATGAGAGCAGCAGGGAGGGGAGAGGAGGGCCACATTGGGTTTGATAAATGGACTGTGAAGGTGCCCATCTGGCCCTCTCTATGGCTTTTTCTTCCTGCTCTTTTATCCACTCTTGTCGTTTACTACCCTTCTTTCATTCTCCGCCTCTGTTCTCCCGTGGCTCAGTGTAAAAGCGAGCCGACCCGAAGTGAAAGATTAACAGAGTGCAAACCCAACTCACCTCTGTGGGAGAGAAAGAAAAAGAAAGGGAGACAGGCGGAGGTGTTTATGACCTAAAGCAGGGTTTGTGCTTGACTTGGCAAACCCCAGCCACCCATCTATAGGTTCAGGACGGTAGAGTGAAAGCAGCGATTGACCTTTGGCGTCGGAAACAGTTGGACAGCTCAGGATGTGTGCTTCAGCTTACAGTATATTGAGAGGACTTGGTTGGTAACACATTACATGGTTTAAGAAAAAGAGGTCCCTTTAATTTGCGGTATAATTCCTTTTATTTCTCAGATTGAAAGAGGTGTTTATATGGGAGCCTCAAAACACGTTAGGTAGTGAGAAAACAGCAGCAAATTAGGGTGAATTCAGATTGGAGATTGAAGCGTTCCTTTTTGTGATGCCTTGAAAAGATTTGTAATATCTCTTCATTTTATAGATTAAAGCAGGCAAAATGAGACAAAAAAGACACATTTCTTACCTATTCTTTGACCTTCATTTCTTTGCACAGATGATAAGCATAAACCTTTTTATTCAAGCTTAAGTGATTTTTTTTAATAGATTTTGGCTCACCAGACCTATATAGACATTTTGTATTCCATTTTTATTTCTTTTTATAGTTTATCGATGACAGGTAAGAGTTTTCATATGTCTGGATGAAATACAAAAAATGACTTACTTCAACCTTTGTATTATTTATTTCACCTTTCACCTGTTGGGACTAGAGATGCTCTGAACAGATACCTGGATTGGATATCAGCTCCAGTATCGATTAATTAGCTGGATTGGATATCAGCGATTTCATATTAGATATCAGAGATCCAGTCCAGTGCTCTTTACATTGAACAGTTATTTATTTGTTGTTGCTACTTATTTGTATGCAAATACTATGAATTGCATTTATATCTTTGTTCATTTATTACATTTTTTAACAATGTTTATATCAAGTCTAAAGCCTTAACTCACATAGCAAGATATATGATTCATTAATTCGACGGTTCAGTTGGATCGGTATCGGTTCTCGGCCGACACGTTCAGCCCAGGTAACGGTATCGAATTGGATTGAGGAAAAAAAAACTGGATTGGTTCATCTCTAATGAGGACTTGGATTCTGGAAAACTTAGTGCCCCTAAAAATGTATGTATGCATTATTTTTTAAAGATGTCTTTCAGTAGTTAAAGCTTTTTTTTCCCCACATAATTATATCTTCTTTTGGAATCTTTTCTGGTTGAAATGCGAACAAGAGTTGTTTTGTACGGTATGATGATCTTTAATTAAAATACGTAAAAAAACCCAGAAATGAAATATGTGATTTTTGACATACTTTTGATTTTTTAACAAAAGAGCATCAAAATTTTTCTACTGTTGCAAAAATAATAGTTTTCTTTTTTATTTCTCTCAATGTTGTCATTTTGATTTAGACTCCAACAAGAAAATATTTAGTTATTTTTGTCCTCAGAGAAATACAAAGATAGAGCTTCACAATTTATTGAAATAGCAGTCATTGTTATGATAATAATGTATTAAATCACTTCACTTGCCAGTAGTATGTGTGACCAGTCGGATCAACTCTCACTGATTTTTCTGTCCACATCTGGCTGGATTTTAGTCTCAAAGATGCTCAAGCTTATAGAGGTTGTTTTAAATATTGTGGTAATGCACAAAACATTGGAGGGAAATGGAAAGTAAATTTAAATAGGATAATATTTTGTTGAATTGTCACCCACAGTGAAATAGTTAAGTGTTTTTAAGCAAAGCAGTGAGTGTCCTGGGTAGAATCGTGTTATGCTATAAAAAGTACAGCTTGGAAAAAATGACTTTCTCTGGCAGACTTTAAACTGACGAAGCAGCACTAGGGTAAATAATTGACCATTCCTTTCTTTTTTCATTTAAACATTTGTCAGTCGTTTCCAGCTTAAAATATAGTATTAAAAGCAAAGTAGCAGATGTAAAAAAGATGACAAGTGAAACATGAAATATCGTCATTTTGTAATGACTACAGTAACAAAAAAATGTTGAAGCAAATGTAACAGGAGCCGTTGTCTTTGATTGTATGCTACACTGCAGGTTAGAAGTGGTGTTGTAGCACTTTTAGTGTTACTATGTTGTTAAAGAAACCAATTACCTTTAAATAGATCAGAAACTCTGTTTCCAATCCTTTTAAACCTTGGGATATTTGAGAGATATGTAAACTACTTAAGTTGTTTAAATCAATTGACTTTTTTATTTTAAAGTGTCTTAATGTTAAGAATTGGTGCTGTATAAATAAACTGGAATAAATTGAAACAACAGGTTGGATTCCCAGAGAGGAAGCTACGGTGTCAAAATGTCAGCTGTACGCCCTAATTTGTGATGTACTACATCTGTTGCTCGTGTTTATTTCTTTTCTCTAAATCTTTGAGGGTTAGTGAGGTCTTTATGCAATCACAAAGGGAACATCAGCAGACATGGTCAGCAAAGCCCAGGGATAGACAAGGAGGTCCATGTGTCCACAGCTGCACTCATCACTCAACTGTCCAGCTTGACCTGTGACCCCTGGGCCTGTCTCCCAGCCTCCGTCGGCTTTATCTTTCCTTCTATTGTCATCCTTTCTTGTCCTCACCTGGGCTTGCTGCTGGTACACAAAAAGTCCAGTCTGTCATCAAAACCAAAGGTCGCCAGGGGCCAGAAGGGCCCGGAGAGGTTAAAGCTGTGCCCAGTCAGAGATGACCCCACCAGAGTTGTTGGCTAACAGTTGCGCCCCTGTGGAGATGCATAGTTACACACCCACAAAAAGGAGAGGAACCTTCATCAGCTGGCATTTCATTTCTGGAGTGGTGACATTCCTTTTGTCCCGTCCCTGACAAAATCCCCGCCCCGATTCTTCTGTGGGTGGGACAGAGAGTTGCTACACAATGGAGACCCTACAATCCCAGATGGGAGCTGCAAAGACTGATGACAATAAACATGGACAGATTCTTAATGTATCTTATAAAAGCAATTCTCTATGCAGAACTGAAATCACAGCAGTAAAAACAGATCACTTTCTACCACCAAGGCTTTAAGTTCTCTTTGTACTAATTAGCTGGTCCACTTAGCACTAAAAATACAAAATAATTTAACCCTGGAACAGTACAACAATACATACATCCTTAAAGAAAAAACATTTTAATAGACATCCCAGTCAGTTACTGGCCATGCTGCTAAACTGGAGGGTTGTTGAAAATAATTCAAAGAGAAGCTTCCTTCACCCTAAAAAACATATTGGTCAGTACAACCATAAAATTAGTTGAATTTGACCAATCTGGCTGATAATTAGTATGTGTCAAGCTAATCAAACCAATTCAAACGGGTCACTTAATTGGTGTAACAACACTGAATGCTTGAACCACGCACCCTATGTTGCAGGGAAAAACTTCGGCATCACATGCCACTGTCGCCACGGACGCCTTTTGAAATTGAATAGTACTTAATACCAATGCTATGACCAAGGTTAATGCCAAGATTTGCATACTGTACATGTACACATCGTTGTATTTGTTCTGTAGGTCCATAACTATTTACTCACTGTACTTTACTTCAGCCTGTCTGATTAGTAAACCGTCAGTTACCATTTTTATTGGTTGTTTCATCAACTAATTCAATTGGTTGATTCGAAACCAATGGGTTGGTCAGTTTCAGACCAATATATTGGTTAAACTAACCAAAATTGGTTTAACCAACAAGACTGGTTGTTTTTCCAACCAAACCATTCTTGGATTGTTCCTATTATTTAACGTGAGAGTTTGCTTATAGCTGCATGCTATTAACTAAAAAAAAGAAAAAAAGACATCATTGCTGGGTATTTAATATTGATTTAACTATTACTTTTGTGTTTGCTTATGAATAGGAGTTCACATTAGCCCAGAATGTTAAAACCATAGCAGTATGGGCCAAGGCAGCAATATTTATTAATCCAGAGTAAAGCCTTGAATTAAATTAAATTACTATTTAACTTAAATAAATGAATTGAACCTGGTTGCAGAGTTAGTTAGTTGGCGATAGTGATATCTTGATGTTCGTACCCTCTGATGTCCTTGGTAGTTAATGGAAAAACAAAAACAACGGTAAGTAAATGTCTGTGTTGCTAACATTGCAGGTAGGTTTTACTAGTTATTCAGCATTTGATAGCTTAACTGGATCAAACATTAGCCTCACATGAACACTTTCATTAGAGTTGGAGTTTCTCTGTCTGTTTTCCTTGGCAGAAGTTTCAACAGAAGACGTTTTGCTGGCTGCGCCCTTGTTTCCCTTTACCTCGAGCGTTTGTTCTCGCAGCGGTAGCCAAACACCTGTGTGTGGTTGATGAAACTCTCACAGCACAACTGTGTTTTCTTTCTCCACTTCATGTGCGTTTCTTTTACGTTGTGCCACGTATTTTTTACCGTCATCTGCATAGCTGTGTTTACTCGGTTTGGGGCACTAAAAGGGAAAAAAAACAAATAAGGACATTTCATCTGCCTCTTTCATTGCATGGCAGCCTGTAATTAGCGCAGGCCCGGTGGTTAGCTTGAGATGCTGTCATCTAATTTGTCTATCTTTATCTTAAACATGTCTGTGTGGTCCCTGAGAACTGGTACTTTTTGTGCAGCCTGATCGCCCGTGGCTTGGGTGTTTGTGATGTGTGTGTTTGATTGTAAATTATGAATTCCCTTCTCATGCACCCACCCCTGTTAAGCAATCAGTCAGTTGTGCATGACACGACCTGACCTCGGCAGAACCTCACGGCCGTAGCAAATCGTCCTCCCATCCCGGTTTGCTCCGAGGCTGAGGAGTGCATCAGAAAGTGTCTTTTTTCCTGCAGGAATGTGCTGTAGATGAGATGACTGATGTTTTTATTTCTTTACCGTTTACCTTACTGTGCAGACAAGTTCTCTAAGTATAAAATATGTCCTTACCGTATCTTGCCTGGCTTTCAAACAAGTCAGTAATCAGTTAGTGAATTGCAAGCCTTCTCTCGCTCTCTTTGTGGTTTAACTGTGGGATTGGAACTTTGGCAAAACGAACACTCCCTCGTTGTTTTATATCTCTACTTGCCTTGAGACACAAGTGCACACAATTATTTACAGGTTTTAATTGAAGCAATTGTTTCATAATTACAAATTTCACAAGAAGAACTTGTCAATAGAATAAGACATAAAAATTAAACTAGGAGGATTTTAAAAGGTCATTAAAAGGCCCACACACTTGTTGGAGGCACAGTCGCCCATTAAACAGCTGATTTCAAAAAAAAATATAAAAAGTAAGGTCTCTTTGGGGAAAAGATGGTTATTTGGAGTGACAGAGGTTAGAGAAATGGTTTTGGCCTGTTTCACGAGTAGTTGGGCAAACCAGGACATTCCTTGTGGTGAACCCCTACATCCCAGAGAGCTGATAATGCATGATTGGGTGAGTTTGTGTGGGAAGGGTTTGAAACAAACAGCAAAAACATGACATTATGGGATAATTTAGGTTGTTCTCTCCAAAACCCAGGTTCTTAGAATTACATTTTAACAGGGGTGTAGCTTTACCTCCGGCTCCCATGACAAGGCAATACACATCAATGGGTTTAAATCAAGACTTCAGCATTGCTTGGTGGAAAACTTAGAATTCACTCTTTTAAATTACAAATTCAGCACAAGTTCCAGAAATTGCAGATGTTGTTATAGAATAATTTGCAATGACTGAACATCATCCTTCTCCAGATCTGACCATCTTCTAAATTGCAGTTTTTTGTGCTTTTCAAATTCTAAATTAGTCCGAAAGACAAAAATGCTTCATTCTGGTGTTTTCACAAATAAAAATTGTTTCAATGTGAACATAGCACCAATATGGACGTACAACCATACACACACACACTAGGGACAATTGAGAGATGCAAATTACCTAACACTCATGTTTTTGGACTGTGGGAGGAAACCGGAGTACCCGGAGAGAATCCACTCATGCATGGGGAGAACATGCAAACTCCATGCAGAAAGACCCCAGGCTGGGACCAAACCCAGAACCTTCTTGCTGCAAGGCAAACACCTGCGCTATCCACTGCGCCACCGTACAGCCCTGAAACACCATAATCTATGATGATAATGTTTGCTTAATTTTACAGCATGATTAGAATGTGCTGCTTATTGAATGTATCCATTGCAAGGTTTATTCTCAAAAGTCATTAGACATTGGTCTGATGCAGAGTCCGGTTCAGCTGTAGAGATGCAGGTTGTTGCTACTCTTTTTTGTTTTGGTTTTAAATCTTAAGTTAAAAAAGAAGTTGAATTCATATATTTGTATGCAAAGTATGATTTTCTAACTCATAAAATGTTATCACTATGTTTTTACTAATCTTTCGATAAAAAAAGATATTTTGTTTCTTGTCGGAATTAAACTTTGGCTTTACACAAAGTGAAACAGTCCGTTTTTTTGCAGCACCTTACAGACTTTACACCCATTTTTTTTACATAAAAAAATGCAAGGCTTGGAGAAAATTATTTAATTTATTAATGGTAACAAAATTATATATTTAAACCTACCTTACCTTGTGTGATTTATTTATTTATTATTTCTTTTTATTGTATTGCTTGTTGAACCTTTCCAGCAACAGCTGCCATCAAATGGTTTAGGTAAATTTAATTTGGTCTTTCACAGTATTGTGGAGAAATGTTTGCATTTTCCTCTTTGCAGAATGTTTTGTTTTACACTTGTAGGGTTTTAGCTATAAAGTGCTAATAAGGACCCACTAAAACCACTCAATTTGATTTCAGTTTAGATGGGAATTTAGCCACCCCAAAAAAAATTTTATATCGTTTTTTTTTAGCAATTCAGCGGCAGATGCAATGTTGTGTTTTTTTGTAATTATTCTATTTGCTTTACCCAAGTGAGCTTGAGCCTTAGGTGACAAAGTTATGGCTAGATATCCTCCCTCAGGATGTTTTTTTGGAGGAGGTGCAGTCACTATTACAAGTTGTCCTGTTCCTAAAGCAGAACAATCACCCCAGATCATCCCATTTTACAACCATATTTAACTATTGGTGTTATGTGTTTAGTTTACATGTTATTTAAGAACACCAGATGTAACAGCTAAAACATTCCACTTTAATGCCACAGATCTTTTTCCAAAACACTTGATCATCAAAATGTGTTGGGCTGATGTGGGAAGGATCTTCATGTTCTTTTTGATTGGCAGTATTTTTTTTTTCCAGTTACCTTGAATCAATTTGTATACCCGGCTCAGAAGAGTTGTTAATGTCATGGTTCCCGACTGTTAGATGTTTTCTTCTTTTCAAAGGATTGGCTCTAACTGTGCTTCACATAGAAATGGTTTAATAATCCTTTTTTTAGATGTGTAGATTGTATTGTCTCTGTTTTTGATTTGTACTTGTCTTTTTTAACCATTTTAAAGCATGTTGTGTTTTTTTTTTTCAGATATTAAAGCCTACTTCATGTTGTCAGAGACATTGTGAACATTTAGTCCTACAAGGTTGACACTAATCTGGCCCAGACATGGCTAGTAAATAAACTAGTTCCCACAAGACCAAAACCAAAGGTAAATTATTCAGAAATGCCCTTGTTGCTAATAAAAGCATATTGAGCAAGTCAGTGCCATATTAAATGGCTTCTGTTTTCTCTGTATGTTACTCATCGATACTCAATGTTTAGTTGCAAAGTTTGCTTACATTGACTTCTTCTGGTTCTTGGTATTTATTGACTTTGTTTGTACACCCTTGAATCCCAAAAGTGGACAACCTTCGTGGTTCTTTTATGTGGAATGCTTAAGCAGAAAACTGTGAACGGGCTCTTTATGCTGTCACAATAGCACTGTTGTGCTGATCCAGTTGACTGGATGTTTTTTGTTATGTGGGAATTATCCATACAACCAATAATTTTTTATAGCTTATCTATGGTTTACCAAAAGGGGATTACCTTTAAATACAGGGAAAGGTTGGTTTACACTGTTTTTTTTTTCCTTTACCGGAACTTTATTCAGGTGATTAATAGAAAGCTGGCACTTGAATGAGGAGAGAGAGAGGAGATTGCTCCAAAGGCAGGTATTGCAGGAATAAAAACAATAGGTCAATGTTGCCCAGTGGTTAATGCTATATTTTTTAGCCTAGTCTACATCACAAACCATGCAAAACAAAGCCCATTTTGTTCCCCTTCATCCTTTTCTGCTGTTAACTTTAAGTCTAAACTACAGACTGACATTACATGTAATGTTGGTCAAGCTAGTTCCAGCATATTATGCAACATATAACAATTACTTGCATCATTATATTTTATTGAAAAAAAAGTATTTGCAACTTTCAAAAATACAATACAGGATTTATTTTTTACCTTTTCAGAAAAAATTTTTCCCATCTCTTCACCAGTTTTTAACCATTATGTAAAAGCATCTTCCAATAGAAATTGTACTTGTATATTAGAAACATCTAGTGTCAATTTTTTGGGACTTTCATAAGATCTATACTTTCTTTTAGAAATAGAAAGTAGTTAAAAATATCTTCTGTCCTTATTTAGGTTGCAGACTGCTGCACGTATTTGTTGACTGGTCATCACCCTCAGAATGAGCCCACAAGTCTACTGGTCAAAGTTGGTCTCTGATTTGTTTAGCTGAAGAGGCCAGGGGAAGGACGACATTAAGATAACGTTCATTACAGAGAACAAACTGTACCTCATAGAACAAGGTCAGTTTGTCAAATATAAGAATTTCTTAAACAACTTTAACAATTAAAATTTACACATTTAGACTTTCTGTCAAATTGTTAAACACTAACTTTTCATGTCAGTGCAAGTTTTCTTTTAGGGAAAGTCTTGTTTTAAAGTTTATTTCTTTAGCTGTTTTTTTTTTTTCAAATTAATGACAGTATACATAGTGTTTTTTTCTTTACTGTCTAGTTGCATCCTGTTGTTTTTGCTCTTTTTAACTTTTTCTTTTTTTCAACTTTATTACACTGATTCATTAGGCATTCAGAATTCATTAAGATGTATTTTAACCATCAAAAATAAAGTATTATCATTTCATTTATCCTAAATAAACACTTATGTTATTGTTCATAAGCTAACTCACTCAAGTAAACATGCTAAAAAAAGCGAGGGATGCACCATTTTTTACTTTTTGCAATCCAGGTTAGAGTACTGTCTTTCTTTGTCAAGCTAAATGGCAATTTCAAAGTTATCAGAGCAGCAGAGCTCTGCCTATGGACGACTCTGGATGCTAAGCTAGCCAGAGGATTCCCCTGTAGAAAAGCAGTATCTTCTCCTTTAGTATCAGAGTACCATCACAAATACAAGGACAAGTACAGAATAAATATCAGAGCATCTCTACATCAAGTGCTGTATTCTATATATTTTTCAAGGCACATGCTTTGGCTATATTATTGCTTAGCCCTACATAGCTAACTACTTTCTAGCGTTAAAATACATAAATGTGCACAATATGTAAGGCGGCATAATAAAGAGAGCCACTTAAACAAAGAAGACACGCACACACCTTTCCACTCCAACCCAATATACACACATCTTTCTCCTGTTCTCTGTTAATTATAACCTACACTGCAGGAACACTTCATTTCATTGCAAGCATATTGTCTCTTCAAGGCTGGCAGGCAGGTCATAAATTATCCTGAAGGTGAGGATAGAAGTTGGAGGAGATAGTTATGAAAATTTCATCTGTCTGCCATAGCGGCTGCAGCTGCTCCTGTCGCTGGAGGGATAACATCGGGTCACCGTGCATGTTGGTGTGCACATCAGCGTTTGCACACGCGTGGCTACGTGAACATGTGCGAGCAGTAGCAGTGTAGACAAATGTACATCTAGCAGGTGCATCTTTGAGCATCTCTGCTTTCTTGCCTGTTCTCATGCATGTCACCAGGGCAATGTGTACAGCAGGTTGGCCAGGTAAGACCTGCCTGTCAGTGTGTGGAACATCTCTGGCATCGTTGTCACCCCAGGACCCCCGGCGCTGCCCCGAAGCAGGAAGACTGGGAGGGGGCACAAGCTTGGAGGCCCGTCCCCAAGCTGTCTCTGTTCATTACAGCTACGGAGACGGGATGCAGCCAGCAGGTGGCCAGACCTTTACTCCTTACCTACTGTGATCATCTGCTCTCAAATTCTTTGCATGTATAGATGGGTAGTTGGTTAAGCTTGTGGAGAGGACGAGGAAAAAAGTCAGAGGGAAGCCATGACTTGAGCAGCGTAGTGCATATTTTACCTGTGACCTACCAATTTATGACATATTCGATGAGGCAATGTGCACCTCTAAATGGCTCTGCTTACATATTTATACACTTAGAGAACTTGGAGGAAGATGAAGTGCTCCGTTTTTGCTGCTGCAGCTTTTTCTTGACACAACCGGGATCCTCGATAGACAGCCTTGCAGTGCGGCAATTAGTGGGGAAAGACAAACATAGTGAAAATCCCTCCTCATCACCTTTTAAGTCGATGTGTAGTTTCCTGCAAAATTCTATTAGGGGCAAAGTCCATGGTTGTTAATTACAGTTCTAACTAGCTTGCCTCCTGACGAATGGATTGCTTCAACAGTGATGCAGGATAAAAAGGATATCAGCGATTTCACTTCCCCGTACAAAGGCTGCCTCTGAAATGGGTCATCAATCCCATAGTGATAAATGTCTAGTAGAGTAATGACTCTCTTATCGGTGCTGGATTACTACAGATATTTGTAATTAGTGTAGCCACACAAGTCCCTGATAGATGTTTTTTTTCCAGCCAGAACAATATTGAAGGCTTGGTTTAGTGCTAAATGGGAACTTTCTGGGAATAATAGGGATGGTTAAGGTAATTGTACTGAAGGAGAACCATTATACCCAACTATCTAATTCAGTACATGTATGCACACATTTACTAACTTATAAATACACAGCCTAGATACCATCCTTACATCACTGGTCACATGATTACTAAAGGCAAGATGCATTGCAGGTGTTGGGGGTGAATGGGGATCCTGGAGCTCTTCTCCTTCTCCTCTTCTAGCCCTAGAGGTAGAAACATCTATGCCAGGGGGGGTGAATGGTTCACTTTTAACTTCCATTTCTCCTGTTTTGGGTTGAGATTCAACTGCCGGCCGTGGATTTTCTTTGCACCGTCTTCCTCTTCCAGCTCTCATGAAATCACAATGAGATGAATTCAGCCTGAGGTGCAGCTCTATTCACAGTGCAGTTTGACACCATGAAGGTCTGCTCCCCTCTGCTTTCACCGTGCACCTGTACAGATTGGCCAGTGACAAGTCTGCATGTCTTATAAAACTCTACTCACTGTGGTCGAAATATAAAGCCATTTGCTACTGATGTTAAAGTTAAGGCTGCAGTGTTTGAGTAGTTTATTTTCATCTTTATAGATAGAAATGTGATTTAATCCTTTGTGGTTTAACAACAGATTCTGTTTTGTTGCCAGAATATGCACCCACTGACCCCCACGCACACATGCACAGCGTGCCCACCGCTGACAGACGTATAAGCAGATGTAGCCAGAACTGGTAATGGCAGGTGATTATAAGTGGCACATGTGCCAAACTAATTAAACCCCTGGGTTGACAGCAGCATTTGGTAACACTGGCATTCTGGCATGCTGGCATTAGAATAATTGTAGCAGCGGCCCGTTTCACCTGCGAGACCGCAGCTAACAGCATCATTTATTTTGCAGCAGGCGGATGTTATAACAGAGGCTCAAGTTAGTCTGCTTTTGGTTCGACGTGTATAGACGTGCTCTGTGAGAACATATTTTGCTTGGGGGTGATGTTTTTACATTGTAAACACCAATAAAGAGCAAAACTGCCTCCCGAAATACTGCTTTTTGCCACAACAGGGAAAAGCAAAACATGGAAATGAGTGAAAAACAAATGTCCATCACTCATCTTTATGTCAGCTAATATAATTAGTAACAAAGAGAAAATAGAGTAAGGTAAAAAAGGATCCAAACACAAAACTAAACACTGCTTTTTACAGCATGTTGCAGTTTAGTTTTATAAATCATTAAGGTACCTTTTCCTATAATCCGTAAAGCCATAAGAATTCTAAAATTCTGTTTTAATTATTTTTTATTTTTGCTATTTTAACAAAATATCTGAGGCTGCTAACATAAAATCTAGACCAGGAACCATCCATATGATCCGGATATACAAATAAACCAGAGTAAATCCGGTTGTGTAGTATGTCTATTAACATTTGTTTTTTTATGACACAAGCTATTCATATGTATGGATTTGACCCATTCTTCCACAAAATGTCTTTGAATCCTAAACTTCATTGAGGCCCATTATGTCCAATCCATTGGATCCAAAGTATGTGACTTGAAATGTTTTGTGGGCTGTGACATTTACGTTAACGGCTTTTTCAACATGCCTTTCAAAGACTTTAAACAAACTCCGACAAGTATCTTCTTCAGCACTGGAGTCTTGTGTAGTGAGTTTATATAGAGGTCATTGAGATTAAGCACTTTACCTGCTAATTTCAGGTCTTTCTGAAGCCTTCTGTTGATGACTAAGCTAATAAACAGCCATACTTTGAGCCCTTTGTCAGAATTATTGCTATTTGTTCCTGATCCTGGCTGTTTTTTTTTGTGAAAGATGTACTTTTTAATTGCAGATTATGGCTCCAACAGTGCTTAGTGAATCATTTTAAAGTCTTCTGTATATCTGATAACAAATAGGTTGCGAAGGTGTTAAGAGGACTCATTCCTATCCTACTTTTTAGTTCTTACCTTAATTTTATGTGAATTCCTTGTCAATCACATCAGTAGAAATACATTGACTTCAAAGAAAAAAAAGGTACTTTCTTTGTGGTTAACATAGATAATTGTTAGGAATGTTTAACAGTCCAGTTAGAACAAGATTGTTAAAGGAAGTCAAAAGACACAGAACTATAAACAGTAATTTTCAGGTGGACAGCCTGATGGTCTTGGGGAGGTTGTACCGGTCCTGCTTGTCCCCTGATTTCAAGATGCTGAAGCAGATGAAATGGAAGAAGCCAAGGACACAAGGACAAACGTTTTTCTTTAGCGCTGTTCTCAGGTCGGCACTTCTCCAGCTGGAGACCTGGAGCTGTGTGTCCCCATCACAGAGGTTAGAGCTGGGCCAGGAGGCCAGATACTGCAACAGGAGGCCCACCTGCACATATTCTGTGTATACCCTCACAAACGCCCTCCAGCAAACACACACACACTCACACAGTGTGAGTAAGTTGAGTAAGATTTCAGTTGTGTTTGAAGTTCCACAGAAACTGGTTTGTCTGTACCTGACTTGATGGATTCATGAACACCTTGTGTTATGCATCAGGTGTGGCTTGCCCAGTTGCACAATGTGCCCCGTCGGGAAGGTTTACGTGATGAAGTCGAGGGGTGAATCTGATACAATGGTTTAGCGCAGTATGAGTCTTTACCTGTTCTGTCAGATTCATGAAGTGTGACGTGGTATATGATACACTTTCATCTGCTCTAAATCACAGTGATGACACACGAGGTACACATTTTCCCAAGAGACCGCACCGTCCTTAACAGAACCACCTCTTCACTGTAGAGTGTATATCACTTACCAAAGCTTCACTCACTTTTTCCCTTTTTTTTCCCCACCGCATGCTCAGACTGTTTGCTCTTGATAGCTACCGTGTTAAGCTTGTTGTTGAAGAAGTGAAAAATCAGCTCTTTGAAGGCACAACTAAGTGGCCGATGGCAGCTGATAGGTGGGGTTTAGAGAATCCTCATTATGTGCTGTAGCAAGCTGATTAAACCATTTGATTCCTTCCAAGCGTGTGTGCGATGGTACAGTCAGGGGCCTGTGTGTGTGGAGGCTTACGCTCGCACGCGCATGTCTGAAAGCGTGGGCCTTTGGGCTGCCGCCGTGTGTTATCTCTTCTTTCAACCTTGTCATACTAATTACAGTCCGTATTTACTTACATTCTCTTTTTGTTTTCTGCCCTCGATAGGCATCTGTAAGCGCCTCTGTCTAGGCTGTTCTCATTAACAAACTGATGATGTGTGATAGGTCTATCTTGTGGTGATACGGGAGAGCTTTTCCAGAAAAAGAGGTTACGATACAAGTGTTGTCAGCTCTTTGCTGCCGCAAAGTGATACACTCTTGTTATCAGGGATGCTGTGATTGCATTCTGTCATTCAGTGATGGTGGAGAAATGCCTGAAAATGAAACAAGGAATGGTTTTGATAGCTTAAATCAGACCTTTGTTGATTTTGTTTCATAACTGAATTGTAGTTTTCTGTTGTCATTTTAGGGTTTTCAGGTGACTGAAAAAAAAAAAGAAATCTGAGCCAAAATCTCTCCAGTAGCTGCATATTGTAGATATTGTCTTGCCTTATGTTAACAGATTTACATTCATGGCTAATTAACAGCAAGGGAAGCATCTGACTCACTGGAAAGTTTTTTCCAGAGGAATAGGATTAAAACAAGAGTAAACTTTTATCTCTTTTTTTTAATCATATGCAACCACAGCTGATAAGCAAAGGCTGCTGGTCTAGTGCTGTTTCTGATGCACATTATTCAAACTGGGTTTTAGTAATTAATTAACATCCTGCAAATATAAGGTACGATATTAGCCTTACAGCAGAACTACAACACCCAGAGTCAACAGAATAAAAATCTTCTTTAAGGTTTCTCTTTTCTGTAAGATCTTTCATTTTTTGTCATGTTCACAAAGTGAACTAAGTGATTTTTAACAGTGGGGTTTTAAATAGCATGGCATACATTTGTAACAAGCTGATTGGGTTAAGTTTTTGCTACAATTGCTCCTGCAGGTTTTATGGAGCTTGCCTCCTAGCAGCTGTGGACGTGAGATGTTAACTTCTCTTTATTTCTCTGGAGATAAATCTGTAGCCCTTCCCTTCACCATTTTTTTTTTTTTTTTTTTTTGGGGTTTTCTTTACAGTATTTCACTGTATTTAGGTTCTTAAACCTCTTTCCTGCTTTCCTGTCACTTAGGAACGGCATCCCTGCAATCCTGCCATCACCTTGTTGCACATAATATTTTGCATATAGGCCAGAAAGTTTACTTTAGTCTCATTTCACTAGAGCACGTTCTTCCACTTATTTATTTTATTTTTTCTTGGCGATCTCCATTTTAAAGATTTTTGGAGTCCTTGACTAATAATTGACTCAATATTCACCTTCTTCTCACCTGTTTTTATGCAAACATTGGAAAACTTCCTCTTTTTATTTCGAAGTAATGGAGTAAAGAATGTTAAGAACGAGGGTTTCAGTCACTTTTCATATTTCTGTTTATCAGCGATATTACAAACCTTCTTCTTCATATGGATGCACCACTCTGCAGTTATTAGTCACAGAAGATTGAAGCAGAGCTCCTTGAAAACTGTGGTTAAAAATGAAAAATCACAAAAATAAAAAAAGTATGCTTATAAAGCACTAAACACACTTAAATTGATTATGCTACTGGTCACATCAGGATTGTCACAGATGTTGTTGGCTTTATCTTACCTCAGTTTTCTATTAACCAGGATTCTTTATTCAGCTGATATGGTTAAAGCATAGTCGCCAGAATCATTATTCTTGTCTGCATCTGTTACCTAGACTCTGAAAGTGGGTTTTGTAAATAGTTAAACTAGACAGGAAGCCCTGTGAGTACACATGCTGGGATAAGCAGGGTGGTAGTTGGGTGGTAGGGCCTTTTCTTTTTGGTGGGGTGAATGGTTTTACGAGAGAGTGAGTGACTGATTCCCGGACACAGTGCAGCGCATCCTGGATGGTTAAATGGCATTTATTCAGCCGGTTAGTCTGGGAAAACATATGGTGCCATTTGGAGGCCCAGACTGGTGCACGCTGTTCTCCTGTAATTAGACTGGCCCAGCAGAGCAGCTACATAACTGCTTCATGATAAGCAGCCTACTGTAGCCTACAGTGCTGCTGCCACCCAGCCCTGGCTGCAGCACAGAAACCAGCACACCACATTACACATCCTGTTAACACTCTGTTCAACACCAGTGAACAGCAGTGACACCGCAGCACTGGCAGCAGGACCTTTGTGCCGAGAGGGCAAGAGTTACCATACGCATGTGATGGGAAAAACCAAAACTCTGCGTCGTACCTTTATCTTTTGCTTCTCATTCTGGAGAAGGAAACTGTGAGTGAAGTTAAAGACGGAGGGGGATATGCCAGTTCTGGATATGAGAAATTCAGAGGGCAAAAAAAGCAGATCTATTTTATAAGATTCAAACTAGAAACTGATATTAAAATAAAAACATCTATAGTATTTAGGGATTCTTTTGCTTCTTGTCTTTAAACGACTAATTGTGTTCGCTCTCTTCTCCTCACCTTCCCTCCACCAGGATCAGGGGAGCAGATTGCCAGTCGAAGGCGTAGGTTTTTTTGGCAAAGCCACTGGGGTGTCAGCTGGGCTGTTGTCCCATCACGAATAGAGGTGGGTGGGTGGGGGATCTGGACAACCTGGCTTCGCTGCGGGAAGGCCCTGTTAAAGATACGCGGCTGGTAATCGGACTGAGAATCATCCAAACTATGAACATGTGCGCAGACACACGCACACACAAACTGTTTGAGAATCGCTAAAGAGAGCAGAGGGGGTGTCCAACTGTAGGATGAAGATGTTTCCTCCCTCATTTATAAAATCTGACACCAGCGATCTGGACCTCTCCTCTCTGATCAATGTCTCTTCACAAAGACACACCCACACATCCAATGGTTCTCTAAACTGCTGTTCTTCTCAAGGCCAGTAGCTGCTGAAAAAAAAGGAGCATCACAAACATAAGTTAAACCGTCTTACTGGCTTTAGTAATTGTCTATTTAACCTTAAGGGTTGTTTTTGTTTTAACTCAGATAATATTTTAGACCTTTTATTTAAGACGGCTTATTAATCAGATCATAGTTTTTTAACTGTGGTTTTTAAAAAGTGTTTCTTTAGTTTCAATTAATTCAGCTTATTTATGTAGCTCCGATTCACATCATGTTATCTCAGAAATTTGAACAGATCATACAGTGAGTTTGGTTAACTTTTCTTTCTAAGGAAACTCAGATGATTGCATCAAGTCATTGGTTTTTGTAGGATTCCCTCCCTCTGGATGAGCATGTAGACAGTTACTCATATAGTGTCTTTGACGCTACAGCTATCCCTTACACTGAGTATGCATGCAGCAACAGTAGAGAAGACAAACTCCATTTTAACAGGAAGAAACCTCCAGCAGAGTAAGGCTTAGTGTGAGCAGCCTTCTAGGGGTTCAAAGATATAGAGTCAGACACTCTAAAGTGTATGAATTAAGTTTATTTAATCAAGGAAAATATATCAAACAATGTCATATATAGAAAAAACAAACAACTGTTGTTTTATAGATTGGTTTTCTGGTCACAGGCTAATTTACACTCCCAGTCCTTGGTCTGACAAGTGTAAAGAGTCAAGGTCTTGAATTTATTTACTTTAATCGGTCATTTTTTTTGCTTCTGAAATTATTGCAATCAGCTGGATTTGACTTTATTGTAAGTATGAGATCAAAGGTACCCATATTTTAGCCAGCTAGTGCACAGCAACTGTAGAAAAAAGCTTTAAAGAAACCTTTGGTATAACTTGATATAAAAACCAACTAATTGCAGCAACCAATGACCCCAAAACAACAAAAAACTCTCTTTACTTTCTGACAAGAGGATCTACGTGGATAGAGAAAGCATGGTTGCAGCCTCTTTTTCACCAAGAGCCACAATAATTTGTGCACGTAGCAATCCTCAGCATACATATACACACTGCAACTGCTTACTGTTTGTGGCCAGAAGGGGCTCTCTGCATGCCGTGTTTCCCTTTTATTGTCTGTTTAGCAAGTACAGCATGCAAGGGCACTCCCTAATTTGCATACTCTACCATGTATATTTCATTAACATTTAAAACACGCATCACCAGCAGTGGATTATGGGTGGTGCTTGGTACAGTGAAGAGCTTGTTTTAATGCTCATGTGAGGGGAAATTGAAAAGTGTTTTCTTCTGCTCATGACACTCGGAGGCCCAGGGCCCCTTAAAAGTACACGGAGCATGCAGCCTGTAAATGGACCGATGGTGTACATGGTATTCCCCTCTTACAGACGTCTGACAGGTTCTGACGGCTCCGTAATAAGATTCCCACCTCTCCTAAGGGACTGACTGAGGTGTTGCTGTAGTACCCTTGTAGACCCTTCTTTCTTTTTCTATGCAAACACGCACCTGTGTTAGTTAAATGCGGTGCTGTGGTAAAGACGAATGGCTGAATAATTCACAACTGGCATGTCTCACAAAATGATGCAAACCCGTGCATGGATTGTTAGTGGGAGGAATAGAGTGTTGCAGTAAACACCGCCTAAAAGGCTCTTATGCATTATAGAGAAGCCTTTTCAAAACTGTTTTCTCATATGCAAATTGAACATGCTCAAAAGCAAAGGTTTAATAGGAATCCTCGCGGATTCACTACAAAATCCAAATGAGGCGTTGGTCGAACTCCACCGAAGGTACAGTAATTGACACAGTTCTGCTCATATCAGTGTTTACTTACTAGCAGTCAGAGCTGTGGATTTTCCTTTGCATCACAGCTGTGTTTTCATAAGTTTTTTTTTTTTTTTTTTTTTTTTTTGCTCTGTGAGAATAGACTGCAGAGGATGAGCATCATTAGATCTGTCATTTAAGACACCTATCCTGTCCTGGTGCTCTATATTTATCCTCTTGAAAGTTCGTAACAGGCCCTCAGGTCAACGCATTGTGTCCCTGGCTGTCAGCTCTGCAGTGGACCAGACATATGTGGTGGATAGTGGCAAATATGGAGCCACCTGCTTGTCACCCTACCCTCTTTTTTTAAACACTTTTCTCTCGGCTTGCCTTCTTTCTTCCACCCTGCAGCTCGATGCTTGCATTTGTTTCATGATATATAGGTCAATATTTCTGCTGTAGTCTGACATTTGACCGGTGAAGCAGCTATTTATAGAGTTTGTTTTAGCCAACTATTTTGTGGTAAATAAAGATAAGCTGAGCCCGTAATAAACAATCTCGTAAACAGCTCTGCAACTCAGCCCCAATGGCCTAAGGGGCTTGTAAGAGCTTTATAACACATTTATTACCCCTTTAATGGCTTGGGAGCTTTGAGTCATAAAATCACCCATCTCTAATTTAATTTCCTGACATATATTGAGTTTATGTTGTCTTTAGGTCTTGGTCATTTTGCCAAGCTGATTGATTTTATACCTACCTCTGTCCTTCCTTAATGCATTGTGACACCAAAACAGCTACAGTATATTCAACGTGTGCCTCAATTATATTGCTACTTAGTATTCTGAGTCTGGAAGGAAGAGAATCTATTACTTTATTACCCAAAAGCACACTTTCACTGAGAACAGACAGAAGGGCCAACATGGGGAATAGAGATATTTGATGTCAAATCTGCGCCCTATTTACAGTGAGATGCCTGGATGCCTGAATAAACATGTTAAGAAGCTGGAAAGTGCATTATGACCCATAACCCTCAGGTATTTGAAATGGAACGGCAGGACTTACTTTGAAAAAGAATGAGAGATGTGCTCCAAGCTTGCTGTTTATACCTTGATGTGATGTGGACTGAAATGTCTAAAAAAAAAAAAAAAAAAAAAAAAAAAAAAAAAGGAAACAAGTGGCTGTTTATCTGTTCTTTCCATTTTGTGGCTGGAAATTGTAGGGTTTAACAGGGTAGGGGGGCTGTGCAGATATACTGCTCTGCTGGCAATAGTTACAGAAACAGAAACAATGCTTTTGTTTTACTGGTTTAAATAAAGTAGAAAAGCAGTAAGTGAGAAGAACTGTTTGAAAAACATCTTACAGAAGTCAGTATAACCCAGAGTGTAACATTATTCACTACTCACAAAAAAAGAAACATTTCAAAATTACCCAAGACTTCATTTAGAAAAAAAAATCATACTGGACCTCTACACTGATTTGTAAGATGCTATAAACTAAAAGATGCCAAATTCTGTAGTAAAATTGAAAATCATCAGCCCTCAGAGGGCTTAATCCAAAGTCAAAGAAAAGGTACAACTCAAGTATAACTAAAAAAATGCATAACTCTTTCAGCAGAAAGGTCTAAATTGCTGAAATGTCACAGAAGACCAGTATTTTTCAATCCTGGTCCTTAAGGCACACTGCCCTGCATTTTATAGATGTTTCTCGGCTACAATAAAAGATATTCAGATGATTGCACTTCAACAAAGTCTGTTAATCTGCTATAAGTTGGTATCAGGTGTGTGAAAGCTGGGAAGCACCCAACACATGCACGGCAGTGTGACTTGAGGACCAATGTTGAATAATACTAGTACCCAAAATGGTACTCAGTATTTCCTATGGCCTCTATATACTGTATGTTTGCATGCCTGACATTGTTGGGGGCATGGAAAGTCAGTGTCAGACTGACCCACTGCCACAACGATCATGGCAAACGGTGTTGCTGGATTATTTTTATTCCTCATGTTTGTGCCTGTTAAACCCTAATAAAACGTGCCTGTGTTAAGGCTAATGTTTTCCCAAGCAGTTTATATAATTAGGACAAGATCTGGAATTGAATAGGGGCACAGACAGAGTGGACAATTCTTAAAAGCTAGCTATCACTCACTGTGCATTCAGTATATGTCCTTTTTCTATAAACACTGTATGATATTTTGATATGACTGGAGCTAGTGAAGTTGTCTCCTGTACAAACGTGTATGATTTAATGATGTGATAATGTGGCAGGCTGTGTGTATAAAATGCTTCTTTAACTGGTGTCTGGGCCGACTTTCTGAACAAACGAGCCCGGTGTTGAGCGCTGTCATCTGTAACATGAACAATTTCTCTGCTCTGAGGAAGATTACAATTTCTGCAAAAACCGTTGCCATGTCTCAGCTTCTGAGTCTCATAGCTTGTTCAGAGTGACCTCTTCTCCAGACTATTTCAAATCTGTCACACTAGTTTAGAGTTAACTTGCTCTCATCTGTGAAAAACAGGGCTGAGACCACCTTTTCCTTTGTTATCTGGCTATTTGGAGACACACAAGCGCCGCAGTGCAATACCTTCATATTATCCTTATAAAATCTGTTTCTTACAGTTTGGTCGCAGACATAAGCTGGAGGTCTCTTACTTGTCCTGATCTTCCTCGCTCAAAGTAGCAGATGCCAGTTCTGTTGGTTGGTTAAGGACCCCTTAAAGCCCTGTCTATCTCTTCTAACTGCCTGTCTCCAGGAATGAGCTCCATGTGGTTAAGACTGTGCTGACAGACACAGCAAACCTTCTGGCATTAGGACATATTAATGTGCCATCATAGTGGATTTTGAATACTTGTACAACCTCTGTAGAATGCAAGCTGCCAGTAGTGACCAGGACCCTAAATAAATGCAAAGCTACTAAAAACAGTCCAAAAAATGATGTAGCAATAAAATGTCCGTGGGATCTACCTGGAAAACCATCCTGTTTTTGGAGTTGTCTAATTGCCACTCCAATAGCTTAATTCATCTTGATCAGCTTATTCAAAGAATCTAAAGTTCATTCAAAGATATTAGTCCAAAGTTTCTGATTGGAGTTGGTCTTTGTAATTTAATTATCCATTATAGTTCATGTTAGGTTTCTATGCATCTCTTTCCAAATATCCACTTCAACATTTCCTCAATTTTCCCTCTGATGGACAAGAAGCAAAATATCAGTTTTACATGCTTTGGAAAAATATGGTGATTGCTATTCACCCCCGCTTCCTGGTGTGGGGAGAGAGAAACACAAAGTTGCAGAGTAAATCAATACTGGACCTATAATGTGTATGTGCGTGTGTGTGTTTTGGGGGTTTGATCCCTTTTCAAAGGGCAGTTGAATTTGTAAGCCTTATGTTTTTGATCTCTCACTGTACTCATTCCATTCCAGACGTAGTTGTTATCATAGTTGCTCTTGTTTGTATGTTATCTTAGCTTCTTTTCCAAGTAGCTATTTTGCAATTTGAAGAAAAATACAATTGAAGGTCCATCTGTTTCCAATAGCCCTAACATCAGACAGATGGGGTTGTCTATTGAAGCCATACCAAATTCCTGGCAAGTCAGAGGATTCAGTAATGAACACGGCAAATATGCGTCCAGGCTGATTTTATCCTAACAAGGTCCGCATGAGTGAAAATGTCTAAAAATTATTTTATGTTGAGTTATAGTTGAGCTAAACAGTTGCACTTAAGTCTTGGCGATACTTTTAAAAGATATTGGATGTATGTTTAGAGATATTTGCTTAAGTGGTGCAAGACTTGGGAAACTGATTTTACTGACATAACATAAACTGGATAAGAATAAGAGGTTCTACATGCATTAGTTTGCTGTCCCAGAAGTTTTGGCACCGGGCTTCTTTTAAACAATCAAAGCTAATTGCTTCTTTTCCATTTGTTTTCATCTGTTTTGTTTTTAGGCTACTTACACTAGCGTGACGGCACGTGTCATCAGCATGAGAGGCCCCAATCCTAATTGAGCCCCTAACCACCAAACCCACTAAGTATTTTGCGGAGCATGCCATCCTCATTCTGGTTGAGCTTTGCTTTGGCTGCTGTAAAGCACTATGGCGTTTTGCAGAAACCACTGCGACTTTTGAGGAGTCATGGGATTTGTCACATGCTTTCACTTTCAAACTTTTCAAATTATACTTCAAACCAAAGGCCTTATGCTTGTCTAATTACAAATGTCAAAGGAAATCTTCATACCTACCACTTATGCATTGCATATGCGTGTAGATAGCTTGGTCACAGTCCTGGATGCTGTTATAGAGTAGTTTCTCGTTTTGTTTTGTGCTGCTTCTATCCTGCCATCCTACTGTAAACAGAAAAGTAACAGATTGCCTGGCTCTCTGCTGATCCGATGTCTTAAACTAATTGTAACAAATACTACAAACCCCCTTGGGTGACAGTTGTTTGTTGTATCAGATTTTCTGAAGACAGAACTTCGGTTCGGATTATGTCCAATAAACCCACGTTCAGCTGCGATGTCTGAAACAAAAGCAGCAGCCTATATTTTCAGCCTCACATCCACACAGAAATTATTTACCTAGAGACAAGCCTGAAGGCTGACCGAAACACTTCCAGTATAGAAAAATAGAGTTGCTTTGAACTTTTGTGTTTTTTGATAACTACTTGGTATGCTTCCTGGAGGATAACCTGTGAGGTTTGCTTCCCAGACCTTAATCCCTTTGATTAAGTGCCAGTGCAAGATAGCTTGGCACTCAATAGGCCTCTTTACCTTCCTAATATCCTCTCTGCCCTGAGCTTAAAAGTACTGTTGCTCTGAAACTTTGTATGAAATTACTTTCTTCCTCTCAGTCCAAAGACTCCTCTGCTGATAGTTGGTATCAAAGTTGGGCTAACAAACATCTTCCTGTTCTTTTTGAGTTTCTTGTCCTGTCTCAGGTCAAGATGTCCTCTGCTTTATTTGCTCTGTTTATGCATCATGATTCATGTCAGCAAGAGTGTAGGTGATACTGGACGGCGCCTTCTGCTCAATCTTGTCTCTATTAATGCTTTCAAGCTGTCAGCAAGGCCAATGATTAGCAGAGGTCAGAGGACTCGATGGTAGCTGCTGTAGCTATCTTGTATATGCTTTTGGTCTTCCGGGCCTTGGTTAATGGCTGTTTACTAAACAGGGTTTATACAGTGTATTTCAGAAGTATTGCACACCTTGATATTTGTATGTTAAAACCCCAAACTTCAACTTGAATTGCAGCTTCTGCTGTAAAGGTTTTTTAAGGTTTTCCAGTGATTACCTTTGACATCAGGAATTAAGATGTGGAGAACTTCAAACCAGGAGCATGTTAAAACATTTCATGAACATATACTTTATTAATCCTCAAAGGGAAATTCACTTTCCCAGTTTACAATTTTACTTTACTATAACACTAAGATCACAATATATTTTTTTCTAGGTTTAATTCTATTAATGATTCAAATTCTATAAGTTAGGGGCATGTTGGTACTTTTGTTATGATGATTTGGTCCCCTTGACCAAATCTTTAGACACCATTGGTCTAAATAAAGTGTTAAAATGGCCCAGTTAAAGTCCAGACTTCAATTGAAGTTCAAGGACAATATTTAATAATTGTTGTTCACAGGCACTTTCTGTTCAGTTAGGAAGAGATTGAACTATTTGTCAAAAAAAGGTGTAAAACACTCAACAGCTGAATGAAGATGTATGCTGTATTTTAAACATGATAAAATAAATGAATATTAAAGAAGTAACCCCTGAAAACAATACAGCAGTTTCCCTTCACATCCTAATTAGGTTTTACTTTGTGTTGGTTTAATATAAAAACTCTCATCGAAATATTCTGAATTTTATGTTTGTTTTGCCAAAACATGCAAAAAGATGTGAATGCTTTTGCAATGCACAATAATGACAATTCTATTTCTTCTTTTTATTATTTCAAATTACTTATTTTAAATCAAGGATAACAGATTTTAATATACCCTAGTAGGAAGCTCAGTTATAATGTATATGATTGGTTCTTTTCCATCTAGTTTTGCCTCTAATTTCAAAAAACTAGCTCAAAAACTCTCCTTTTGTTTGTTTGTGTTGCAGTTTTCTTGTTTTTTTGCAAATTATGACCAACGTCTGTGCTTGGAATCAGTGAATGCATTTGTTTTGTAGGAAAAATCTTCAGCCTTCAAGTAAACAGCTTATATTTACTGCATCTACTTCCCAGTGCCTCATTTGATTAGCTCAACTTTTCGGAAGGAGAGCTTTGTTATATATTTCATGTACATCAATCCAAAGGCAACTACAGGATTTAGATGGAGATAAAAAAGCAAGACACCATTAAGAATTGGCTGACCTTCTTCACAGTACTTTGTACCCTCTCTGCCTACACTGCAAAGATATGAGGGCACTCTGACATACTTCAGAGGCATTTTTCCTTTTTTGTGTCGATAAACTCCACCACCCCTACAAAACACACACTGATAAAAATATTTCTGTTTTTATACACATAAAATAAAGATGAAAAGCTTTTACTTTTAAGTCATTGTTTAAAAAATGATTTATTTTTTCTCACAGTGAACCTAGCTAGTTACAGACTTTGGCCCCTCGGTTTAGATATATTACTTCGATATAATAAGGACAGGGGGAAGTATAAAAAGAAAAATTATCTGTATAGTATTGGAAAAGCTCAAAGATTATAGCTCATCTTTAGAGATTTAATTTCCGGACAATTTGATTACTTTGATTTGAGTAACTGCTGGTTGATCCACCTGATCTGAATAATTAAATAACACTGAATGTATAAACACTACAAAACAAATCTGTTTAATCCTTTCTTAAAATAAAACTGGGCCCCGTAGCAAAATGTTCAGTTGCAAAACTTGTATAGCACTTTTCAGTTGTGGAAGGGGAAATAAAAAGTTTATTACGGCATCAGCATTTTGAT
>JAUZNJ010055166.1:0-29275 GCA_034780135.1 Jordanella pulchra | reverse complement strand
AAGTTTTGAACATTTCTATTTATTTCTAAAGATATTCACTCAGCTATGCAAAACATGAAGGGGGGGCAATAATGCTGAGCAGGACTGTAACTGACTTACAGAAGAACCTGGAAAACATTACCATTGTTCTTTATTTATTTTATTTATTGTTTACTTATTCAGTCATATTCACTGGTGAACTGTTTAAAAATTACCCAGTGAGCATCTTTAAAGTAATGTATAAAATGTCTTTTATCAGTGTTAATCGTTTTTAATAAAGATACTGATATCAAGCTTACATCAGATGTTGGTCACAATTTAAATAACTCACACATACAACAAAATAAAATGAAAATTAGGTTATGGGTAATGACACATGAAAATAGTGTTGAAGATATACAGAAAAGGACAAACCAAAAGCCACAGTACTTCACTGAGCCGATCACTGTGTGACAGCGGTTTCCACTTTTTTATCCCATTTTCATCTTTTAAATTAAGTTCTATCCTAATGTTTCCCTGTCTTAATGCTAATCGTACTTCAAAGGAAAGATGCATCGTTAAGCTTTCTCTCCCTGGTTCTTTGCTGAGAAGAGATCACGCAGAACCAACACTTTCAATACAACTTTAGAATGTTTATGTATTTAATGATTAGAAAAACATGACAACAGTTTTAACAAAATTGTAATCTTACTCAGACTAGATAGGTTGCATGAATACAGTGGTACCATCGGACTTTGATTTCTGGGGTCACACCCTGCCACATCATCACAACATTACATCATGCATGTGTTGTTTGTAAATAAGGAGACATTATTGGCTCCAGCCAAATACACACATAGTGTCCTTAGATCAAGGACAACCCAACTACCAGAGCTCTCTGGCATTACCCACTCTGTCTGTGCACTTCCATTTCATTTCGAAATCTAGTCCCAATTAGATAAACTGCTTGGGAAAACATTAAACTTAACAAAACAGCCGGGTATTATTAGGGTTCAGCAAACACATACATGAATTATAAAGGATCATTCTTTCAAATATTTGGACAATGTGGTCACTAATTTAGTTTTATTCTGTATTTGTGATTAGACGAGGGGAGTGCACATGCCCCCGTTGTTTACACTAGAGATAAGTCGTTAGCCCTTGGTAATAACCCAGCTGAATGACAGACGGTGCAGCTCTGTACATGTAGAATTCACAAAGACACTTTGCTGTAGGGAAATTGAGCTTCTTGCTTCACAAGAACTTATCAGTTCTAGTGGGATTAAGCACTCATCCTTGTGATAACATGTCCCACCATCCAAACAAGTGGAAGAAGCCTGTGGCATAACCCACACCTTATAGAAGCAAACTAAAAACAGATGACCCTCGTGTCCCTTTTTGCAATGTCATGGCACTTTAACCATGCCTTTCTGTTTTTCACATGCAACTCTAAAGGCAATAAAACATCCAACATACTATATGTAAATTTCAAAAAGCCTTCAGTTCATCACCCCTCTCTCCTCTCTGTAGGTTAAAAAATAGCCTGATTCACATCCAGCATCTCTACAAACTTCCTTCACACAAAGAACCAGCTGTGAAATGCACAATGAGTAAATGGCTTCAGGAGGCAGAAGAAACTGAGAGGCTACTTCAGTCCCACTGCCTGGGATGACCTCTGTTGTCCTCATTGGGAGAACATGGACCTCATAATGCATCTCAGACTACATTGGTTTCCACTCTTTTACATCCATGCCCCTCATGAAATAAGAAAACATACAGATAGTTGTTGAAAACCAGTCATTTCAAATTTCTCCAACTGTTATTCTTTATTTTATGTTGATCATTTCCCAAAGTATGTCTGTTTTAAAAAAGCAGGCCGTCACAGTAAATAGATTGAGTAGTAAAGTGATTAGTATGGTGACTCAGCAAAAAATAAGCAAATCACAGCAATAATGTTGTCAATAAGGTACTTCCAAGCATTTTAATGCTCTGTGACAGTTGTTGAATTTTTGCCAAGTTTCTTCATCATTGCACATTTCTTAATCCAGTCTAAACTCAGTATTATTATTATTCTTGGGCACATTACTTTCTAATTGTTGTATTAACCAATCACAATAACAGGGTCTTTCACACCTCTTCACAAGGGTATGAATCTCTTTCAGTTTGTTGCTCAGAGGTGGCTCTCGGGAACTCGCTGAATCACTCTCAAGCTAAAACTCTGTGACAGAAATCTTTATGCTAAGATAGGTGCTCTCTGAAAGACTGGGAGTTTTTGTGCATTCGAGCCTGACTTACAACAAAAACACTAAGACTTGGTGTGAAATTCTAACACCTGTAGCCTGCAGATGTGATCAACAGGCATTCAGTAACCCAGCAGTGAGCAGCAAATTTCATTTTATCTATCATAAACAATAATACATATAATCATCTTTCAAGGAGTTTTCTTTATAATTTATAGCTTCAGAGTTGATCAAACATTCAGTGCAGCTGTAAATACATGAGGCATCTTATGCCAATAATTTATTTCTTTGATATATTGGGGAAAGTGATAAAAGAGAATTTGAAGTCATGAAAAAGGTATTGAAAGTCCTATTCCCAAGCACACTGTGAGGATAAGTATCTTTTGAAAAGAGAATCACACCTGTAAAACTTAATGTAGATTTAAATGTGCAAAATAGTTCTTCCCAAACAGCTTGGAAATTTCCCTCACTAGCTATAAACGATGGAAGCTGTTCGGATGGAGGAAAAAATGACTCAAACAAATAAAAAAGATTAGTCCAGTTTTGATTTTTAAATCTTTTTGGATTTTTAATCCTCTTTGAACTTAGAAAAGGTTTGCATTTAAAAAAAAAAAAGCCATTTATCTCCTCTGCAAGAGACAAGTCCAAACCTGAGGCTGAGGTACTTCAACATTACTACATGTCACTGTCTCAGTTGTGTAATGAGGGTAGTTGTGCTATCAGTTTTCATTGTTATGCAGATAGACACAGCACTAGTTATCTAGTAAGCCTAACTCCAAACTCCCTCCCTCATCTCTCACCTCCTGTCTTGCTGATATTAAGGTCTGGATCACCTCTATCTTCCTGAGGCCAAATTACAACAACAAACCAAAGATCCTCGTAGATTCTAAATAATTTTATGCAAGACTGACAGTCTCTCAATTAACAGCTTCATTGTCTCTCCTTCTGCTTAGGTCAAGAGTCTTGGTGCCAAAATTGAGAGCACTCCACCCTTTACCTCCCACTTCAATAACATTAATCGTTCTTGATCTACCAAACATTCATCGCCTTCGTCCTTCTCTTTCCAGAAGCTCTACTTCTTTTCTTGTCCATAGCCTGGTCACTTCTCTCATTGATTACTGCAACTCTCTCTGTTTTGGTCTTCCTCAGAAATCCATCCGTAAGCCTCAGTTGGTTCAGAATTCAGCAGCCTGCTTAATTACTAAAAAACCCTCATTTCATCTCATAACTCCAGTCTCACAGCAGCTTCGTTGGCTCCCTATAAACTTCAGAATTCAGTATAAAATCCTTCTGTTCACATTCACGATCATTCATAACTTTGCTTCTGCCTTCCTCGCAGATCTCCTAAGATTGCAACCCCCTCCTGAATCCTTAGATCTTCATGCACCTTACTGAGCTTCCTGCCTGCCTCATCACCATGGAAAACACAACTTTCTCCCGTTCTCCTCCCAAGCTATTGAATTCACTCCCCCCTTATATTTTCCATACCGATGCTTGACCTCTGTTTAAAACAAGGCCAGTGTTGTTGCTGATGTTGTTTGTGACACATGCTCTGCCTCTGTCACACCAGTCTTTCTTTAGTTCTTAATTGGGTACTAATTCTTAACTTATCTCATTAACTAGATTGGCTGTTGTTAATACAAAATTGTTGAAACCTGTTTATTTAGATTTAATCCTCTTGGATCTCGTGTGAGTGTGATAGCTTATAGCTGCAAATCTGGAAATCCCTTTATCATCCTAAAAAGAAAAACTCAAGTCTTAGACTTCCCCAGAACAGAAACTGTACATTAACTAGAAAAGCACTCAGAGAGCACAGACCTCTGCCAAGCAGTTTGCTTGTTTGTTTGTTAGCAACTTTACAGAAAATTCTTTGGACAGATTTAGCTAACAAACAAAACAAAAAAAAAAAACAACAAACCAACGCTACCAAAAACATAACCTCCTTGGCGGAGGTAAAAATGGTTAGAAGTACGTAGTGTAGCTCACTAAGAGGGGAATCTCATATTCAAACAGTTTTGCTTTGCTGAGTTGCTTGTGGGACAAAGCTATAATTAAAAATGTAATTAAAATCATCAGGACAGAGTCCTATCCAGAGAATAAACTGTCATTTTTTAAAACATTAAGTTTGACACCTTTGACATTATCCAGTAGGGTTCTGTGCCCACCGCAGTACTGAGACTACATTGGTAATGCTTCATTAGTAGAAATGTAGCCTGCAGAATACACACAGTCATCATTGGACGTCAGATTATTTCAAATTGTTGAACAATGTGTAAAAGTTAAGTAACTGGAAAACGGACTAAAAAAACGGGAAAAGGACTAATGTTAAATTATGGCCTTTAAAAAAATATCCACACATCATCTTTCGTCAAATTGATTACTACAAAAGTGTTTTCAAGGGTTTGTCAAAGACAGCTTCAACTGCTTTAGAACACCCTATCTTCATTCAAATTTAAGAAAGAATAGCTTATCATCAAAATCTGTTAAATATTTGTTACCACTGTAATTAACTCCTGGTTCTAGTAATCTCCACATCTTTAGAATCAGAAGCAAACATGGAGAAGTAACATTCTGATTTTATGCTCCACTAATTAAAGAAAGGCCTTCTCTTAAGTTGAAACGTTTTATTCTTTTAAATCACAATCAAGAAACATATTTATTCAGATTTGTTATTGTTTGTTCCAATAAAGAATGTATTTGAAACATCATTAAATCCAGTCTGTAGTCCAGCTTTTCATTTTCTTTTACCGTGCTACCATGATGTTCTTTATTTTTTATCATCACATTAAAATGTTGTGTTGCTTGAATGTGACATCCAAATAAACTGACCTTCTATTTCTTTGAGTAGACAGGGTCCTCCAGTTGATTATTAACAATTTTCCAATAAGATACCCAAGATATTCTAATAGTTCTGAATCTGCCCTCACAACAACACCTTAACTTTTCCATAGAGTGGCTGATGCTCTTTTATGTTTTTCCTACACACCAACAGATGTGTATCTATGCTGTGGAGTGTAAGTGGCAAGTAAACAGCATGAGAGGTTTGCACGCCTGTATTCAGAGCCTGCAAACTCCTTTGAAATTCTCCCATGGGAGCAGAACTGCAACAGTGACACAAAAATCGATCCTTCTGGTGAAAGGACTCAAGTAAGAAGATACGGGACCCTTGTCTGTCAGGAATGACTTAGGAATTTTCCGTTGAAATAATTGCTTGTTAATTTGATCTAATAAACAAAAACATTTTGTATATTTTAAAACAGAATGGTAGCATACTAAAGAAGGAGGCTCAATTTAATTCTTTTAGACAGGTGTCTTGTTTAAATAAAGTTGAAATACATTTTCACTCCGATGTTGTTTGAAAATATGTTTATTTGACAATTGTACTTTCTTATGTAATAGATAATAAACCCTGCATAAATTATATAATTTGCACACTAAGCTGACCTTTTTTTAATAAATGGAAATAATGTCTGCTCTATAAAAGGCACATAAAAAAAATCACATTTTGGTAAATATTTTGGTTTTAGTGACAGTTTGTTACAAAATGCATGATTTTACAAGTAAAATGAATAAAAAGTAGAAGAGAGAGGGGATTTTATTGGTTTTATTTTCATTTTGTCTGGCTGGCAATACATGAATTAACCATACATGCACAGCTGTCAAGTAATCTGACAGCTGGTCAGGGGGTCTTGCAAAGACAGTACCTGCCTATAGTCCCATCCTGTAAATGCTGTTCAGTGTTTTTGGTTGATTGAATGTCTTCCACAGCTACATCTAGACTTTGGCAGCTTTTTTCTCAAGGAGCAGTTTTGTTCCTTTTCAGCTTGATGTTGTTTGAAGTTAGTAGTTCAAGAGAAACAATTCATTTATTTTTTTTTCTTTATGATATAAAAAAGTTTTAAATCATCAAAAGTAAAATTACCTTTGCTCAGGATATACCCATAGCATAAAAACAGGCCTCCAGCTAGAAGTTAACAGCTTTCAGTTATGGAGGGAAAAAAAAAAAATTTCAACAGGAATAAACCTCCGAATAGACACACAAAAGTAAAATAGAGGCACTCATTAAGAAATACTTAGAAAAGGCCATGGAAATCCATTTCCATAGATGACTGACTACGAAAGAAATAGTTAAACTTAGCTCATGTCAAAAAGGATAAAAGAGAGAACATGTGCCAAAACAACCCCATTGCTGCAGCCAGGTTTCTTTAAGAAAAAATAAATTAATCCAGTCAAGTCCTTAACTGCCAAACCTTTTTAGTATAGAGATCTTATTTGTAGTCAATTTCATTGAATCATAAAATTTTCTTGCTCAGATCATTTTGTAGTTTATTTAATTTTGCCAATGGATTATACAGGGGTTGGACAATGAAACTGAAACACCCCTCATTCTAGTGTGGGAGGTTTCAAGGCTCAATTGGACCAGCCTGGTGGCCAATCTTCATTAATTGCACATTGAACCAATCAGAGCAGAGTGTGATGATGACATTATGGGTGACATACCAAAGTTCAAAAGAGGACAAATTGTTGGTGCACGTCTTGCTGGCGCATCTGTGAACAAGGCAGCAAGTCTTTGTGATGTATCAAGAGCCACGGTATCCATGGTAATGTCAGCATATCACTAAGAAGGGCGAACCACATCCAACAGGATTAACTGTGGATGCAAGAGGTAGCTGTCTGAAAGGGATGTTCAGGTGCTAACCCGGATTTTATACAAAAAGCATAAAACCACGGCTGCCCAAATCATGACAGAATTAATTGTACACCTCAACTCTCCTGTTTCTTGGGCTTGTGGACAATGTAAACATGTATTGTTCTCTGATGAGTCCACCTTTGCTGTTTTCCCCACATCCGGGAGAATTACGGTGTGGAGAAGCCCCAAAGAAGCGTACCACCCAGACTGTTGCATGCTTAGAGTGAAGCAGTGGGGGGATCAGCGATGGTTTGGGCTGCCATATCATGGCATTCCCTTGGCCCCATACTTGTGCTAGAAGGGTTCGCACTGCCAAGGACTACCGAACCATTCTGGAGGACCATTTGCATCCAATGGTTCAAACTTTGTATCCTGAAGGAGGTGCCGTGTATCTGGGGAATGATTGGTTTGATGAACATGAAAGTGAAGTTGAACAGCTCCCATGGGCTGCACAGTCACCAGATCTAAAAAATATTAAGCCACTGTGGGGTATTTTGGAGGAGAGTCAGGAAACATTTTTCTCCATAAGCATCACGGCGTGACCTGGCCACTATCCTGCAAGAAGAATGACTTCAAATCCCCTCTGACCACTGTGCAGCTCATATTGTTTTCAAGACACCACCTAACTACACAATATCTACCTAATTTGAAGTAATCCTCGCCTTTTTGCATATCCAAATGGAAAAGAATTGTAAGGCCAAATTAATTCGGTGAAACATCATTTGAAAGCTATCACCTTCTATTTTATTGAAATATAAATGAGAATAGTGCGACTAAAACACAGCCTAGACTGCAGCAGTTTAAACATGACTTTTTTTTTTCTCTCTCTCTCGAAAATAATAGGTCTTTTTTGAATAGCAATGACAAAGAGATTGCATTACATGCATTTTGCATCATGTCAACAACAACTGCAAAAAATTTCAGGTATAACACTGTCAGAGTACTTCTGATACCACCAGCATCTCCAAACCTCTCCAAATGTACCAAATGCTTTTACTCCACTGTTTGACCCATACAATCACACTGAAGTACTTTGATGACCACAAAACAAATCTGAAACATATATTTTTGACTTCAGGCATTGTGGACATTATCAGCGTCTGAATTACAAAACATCTTGGCACGTTGTTATGACGCAGCTTCTAACGGCGCAAAAGTCCAGTCACTTTGGTCCCTTCCGCTGTTACACTGACACTTTATTCAAATGAGCATTGCTTGGCCTCTTTTAAAATACAATTTTATTGGCTACAACTGTAAACACCCATGTGGGCTCAACCAATAGTAGCGGGACTGCATGAGCTACAATATCACATGACTCCGTGCTTCTGGGTGACTGACAGGAAGCGCACATTATACTTTATGGTCTGTTCCGGAGTCAAAGCTAAACAAAATCGATGCAGGCACTTTTGTTTTGTACGCAAGAGAGTGCACAACACAAACATACCGGACATTTAATGTGTTCTGGGTAGCAAGCTTAAATAACCCGGGAGGTAGCCTTAGCTTTGAGAGCTAACTTTTCGTACGTCAAAAAACGGATTTTATATGGTTTTTATGATGGACTGTTTTTTTTACGACTATGCTGGATTATTTTTTATCTCTGGACCCTTACAGACAAATGGAATATAAACAATTGAAGATTGAATTTATTACATGACTTCTGCAGAGCTTCAAAGGTATGTAGTCAGAGCTGCGGTTTAACTTTAGTTTTCTTTTACCACAATACAATGTCTACATAAGTTGTGCTTTGATGCTCGTTCTGTCCATAAAATTAAGTTGGTGGTTGAATTCTGGAGACTCTAAGATTTCTAATGATGTGTAACATGTCTATATTTGTAAAAGTTTAACCGTTGTTATCTTCATGCGCGTCATTGTGATTGATAGAAATATAACAACCCGGTCGCCGGCAACTAAAGATATGAATGGCGGTGTAAGCCCAAACATTTCACCACTGGTCAAATTAGGGAGGAGCCCTGAGAAAATGACAAGGCATAACATTATTTTGGCAAACTTGCACACTGAAGGAACGTTAATCTTAGTGACCTCCAATTGGCATCACTGGGTGTCAAAATTCAGATCAAATCACATAACTTTCGATGTGATACAATAAGTTTTTTCTTTTTTAAGAAAAACTCTTACAGGATCCATTTGCTAAAATGTTAAAATTTTAAACAGTTATTTTACAAAAAAGGGCATCATTAAAATATCAATTCATTGCAGCTGCAATCTCCACTGTTATGATTACAGAGAAGCGCTGTAGTTGTACTCTGGCCCAGTAATTGGTCTGGTCTGTTTTATATGGAGCCTTACAAGATTGACTTTGCCCTCTATAGGTCAGTCTGGCTGGCCAGGCTAGTAATACCTGGCAAATCACTCCACAGAAGCATTCTTCTGTCTTTCTAGGTGCAGGTTAGAATGGTAAATTCTCAGTTACATCAAGCTAAATTTAGCTGTGAGCTTGGAATTACTCCAAGCCTTCTTTAGCCATTAGCTTGCAGTAAGAGATATGGTTAGATGAGTCACAAAAAACAGAAGTTCATCTCTTGTCTAGCTTACGCTGACTGAAGATAAACTGAAAAAAGTAATAAATCAGTTAAAGAAAATGTTATTCAGTTCCTTAATGCAAATAATTTGTTTGTTTGAAGCATTTTATGCAGTGTTATCCAACTACAGCTGGTGTCTCTGGTAGCATAACTCTGTACAGCTCAATTCAATTTATTCATTTATGTAGCACCAATCAACAACTTATATAATCTCAAAACACATTACAGAAGTAATACAGTCAGGTTCGTTAAAAGTTTCTATCAAAGAAAACCAGTTGATTGAATTGAGTCAATAACTTGCAAGATATGCTCCTCCTGGATGAGCTTGTGGCGACAATTTTTGCTTGAATTTTGTTGTTGACATAACAATCCCACACACTGAACACGCATGCAGCAACAGTTTAGAGGAGAAGCTAACTTTTAAGGTGAAGAAACTTCTAGCAGACCAAGGCTCAGTGTGAGCGTCCTTTTACCAAGGCTGATTGGGGTTCAAGGAGACAGAAACAGACATACAAAGAGAAGTAAATATCGAAAATATTCCTTTCAGCTAGCAGCATAGATGGCCACGTCCAGGAAACACACAGCCAGTTTAGCCAATTAAGGCAAATGATTACAGTGAAGATTTAATGGGACTCTTTAAATAATTAAGTACAGAAAGTAGTAAGTCTTAATAGACAGATTAATTTCAATTGCAAGCCTGACTTCAGTGTGTGCTGCCAGCGCACACTAGCTATAGGTTCAGTGTAAAATGGTCCAGAATGGAGAGCATCCAATGTGTTCAATAAAGTCATAACATAATTAGTTTATTCTATAGCCTGTTGACTGTCAAGTCCCACTCCAAATTTGCCACCTCAAGGTGCTTTCACATCAAATGTGAATTTTGTGGCTGGAACGAACGATGAACATGCTATTCTTACTGTAGAGGGCAGTTCTGGAACACTCTGAGATGGAGCAAAGTAAAGTACCTTCTTTGGTCTCCTCTTGAGCCCGCTTCCACTAGCCGTCACCTTTACTCTGCTCTGATGCTTTCCCTGTCCAGTGGACTTCTCCAATTTACTGCTGTCCCCCCTATGATCCCATCCATCCATCTTCTCCCGCTTCATCCCTTCCTGAGCTAGTACAGGCCACCACCTCACCCCTGCTCTACCACTGTCCTCCTCCAAACTCTCACTTGGCACCAGAGCGCGTTACGGCCTTCTGCCTTGTCCCAGTTCTTGTGCATCTTTGCCCGTGTTGTTCCACTGATTTCCTGCTGCTCTTATCAGAGCTCCAGAAAACTGTCTCATCTTACCTCTGTTATGTGGGTGAATTGTTCCCCTGAAGAAGGACAACATTTTCTTGAACTGTATGGAAAGGCCATTGGTATGGTGACCATTATCCAGACACAGTTCCTGGAGGTGGTGGTTTTATTCTCTATACAGGTTCCATCTCTGGAGAATCTGGTGAACCTGTCACAGACCATTTTTGGCTTTCCAATGTAAAAATAAGATAAAAAAAATACTGCGACTGCCTCCGTAAAATCCATGTCCATCATGTTGAGGTGGAACCAATAAAAAGCAGGCTCTGTGACATAGTAAAAAGCTTTTCAACGGCCCTGCAAACTGCTTTAGCTGGCCTGACAGTCCTAGGTGGAATTTCTAGGTGGAATGTCATGCAGGCAAAGGCACACAAAACTGGCAAATTTTTCACAGGTTTTTGCATTTACATGTAGTGCGAATCCACCATCACACTTCAACCTTATTTTGGTGGAGTGATGGTGCTGCCTAAACTCTCCAAAGGGTTAAAAAAGAGCAGCTTACTTGATTTATGCTAATTCAGGCATTTCAAAATAGTTTTAGTTGATTTTGATGCAGCGTGTTAACAGGTATTAAAAAATGCTTGCAACATCAAACAAGTGGATGCCGCAAATAAACTGTCCTGAGTGTCTTAGTGTTTATTGATTTATTTCTATTCCACTATACAAAGCTTTTACCAATGCTAATGGCTCGTTCATGCTTTAAAGTGCTCTCATTTTGAGTGTGTGCAGGTTTTGATGGGGATTGTTTGGAATAATTCTTTCTAACTTTATCTTTTTTTAAAGAAATAGAAAGCAGATGAAACAAACAAATGCTATTACCATTTGTCATTCCACTACGGATGGTACTACAGATAAAATAATAATGTACTACATGGCCTTATTAAGTGCAAAGAGGCATATTACTTATTAGACATACTAAACATACTGTCATCATAAAAAAAACATGCTCTTAAATAAACAACATAAAACAATTAAGGATTTTCGAAGGGACAATATGATATAAAGAAATGTTCTCAGGAAGTCCATAAGTTCATAAAGTCCTCTCCTGGTTTAAACAAAGTGGACATAGCAAGATAGCCTTTCAATTGAACTCAGTTTCTATGTCAGCGTAAAAGGCAACTCAACAGTCTATGTTTCTCCACACATTTTATATCGCACTGTAACAGTTTTCTCATCCTTAAACAAATTCTTGACATAAATATGATGAGCAAAGGCGTCGCTCTGCACAAAAAATATAAGGCTGATTCACCTAAACGCCCAGCCTTATGGCAGCAACATTATTCCGATTAAGCTATTGTTTCCACCAATTTTTAGGGGGCATTCATTTAGTGTAAGGTGTCAAAATTAAGAAAATAAACAATCCATACCCAAAAGATCCTTGGCTACTTTAAAGAGATAAACGTTGAAACCAACTAGCAGAATTTGCAGTGATCACTTCTTAAGTGGTTAGTTGTTATGATGAAAATATTGCTGTAGAGATTTTTTTTCATTTTGACAGATGTGGAAATTGCCTCTCGTACTTGTCAAAAACAATGGGAGAGTTTCATCTTTTAACAGGCATGCAGGGTTTCCCCTCACGCAGCAAGGCTTTACTCGCACCCCCACCAGGATAAGTATCTTATTTGTATTTTATATACGTCTATGTTTGACTCATAAAACAGTGAGTAAGGTAGACATGGCATCTTATGGCATGTAAAAGCAATTAACCAGACTTGTAGAAGTCCACAATGTTTTTCCTGATATCTCCCCAAATTTTTTTGATTATTTCATGATGTCACACAAGGAAGCAGTATGTGTCAAATGTTGCCTACAACTATGCCTATAACTTAAATGTAGTCTACAATTTTACCAATCATTAGCTCAAAAATTCTGGGCTTTTCTAAACTGCCTAAACTGAATCTTAGTGTATTTCAAGGTTTGATTTTTTTTTAAGTCATGAAAATGTCCCTCTGGGTTTTAGAAAAAACAGTTTTTTAAACATTGCATGTGATTTATGCATCAAATGTAGTGTTTGGTAAAACCAGTAAGACAACAACAATGATGGCAATATAGACTCATGAGCTCCTGTGAAAAGGACCAAGGAGTAAAGCGACAGAATATAGCTGTAGGGGGGAATATCAAGACTCACCTGCCACAGGTCATCTACAATGATAAGCACTTTTAAGTAAAGGTTTAGTGTTGGTTCCTGACTCTCAATTTAGCCATTTTTAAAAAATGATGTGTTGGATAAGATTTTTTCAGTCATGCCCTGTCCATGTTTATTTTTTTTCTCGGCACTCAGTCATTTACTTTGCCTGACTGCAGCAATCAATAATGCTTCATCTCAACTCGCTAAAACAACAAACATCTGAGAGGAGATGCTCTGAGATGAAAAATTAGTTGGCAGCAAGGCAAAAATTGTGAGGCACGATTCATTTGTTTTTACTCGTCTGTTGTCTGTGCTGCCACTTTGTGTAGTCAACATGTGAGTGAGCATGGCAGACAGACGGAGGGAAGGGGAAGGGAAGGAGGGATTGTTGGAGGGAGGGCTGCCATGTTGTCTGGTCTCATTTATTTTCTAACACACAACTAAATCACCTCGATGTGGGAAAATGGTTGTATATGGATGTCGTCACTGGGTGATGCTTCTGATTTCAACAGAGAGAGGCTGAATGATGTAGTTACTACGGCAACAAACCCATCATTCGTCTCACTACAAGAGCAGAGAGAGAGTGAAAGAGAATAGACAGCGAGAAGCAAGTGAATATTCAGAGGGAGGGGGAAAAGTAAAAGATAGTGAGAAGATGAGGAAGTGGAAAAGAATAAGAAAGTAAAAGATGAAGATACAAAGAAAGTGGTGGACAAAAACTGTGACACTGCAATCTAAAAAGAATGGGGAAAAAACAGGAAACAGAAAGGCTGAAAGATGCTGGAAACTGAGATGGAGAAGGTTTCTGCCTTGTTTCTACATTTCTCTTTACACAGGACATGGTCACAAAGGATGACAGAAGAATATGCAAATATTTCTCACTATATATTCAAATAGAGGACAGATAGAGGTCAAAGTAAAATTGTTAACACTGTGTATTTTGATGGACAGTAGCACAAGCTACATGTAGCGAAGCAGATCCCATAAAATGTAAGTCTATTTTTTTTAAAAATATTTGTTACAAACCCGAGCAACTAGTTGGAATCCAAAGTTCCTCCAATAACATCAGGGTCAGTTTTAGTATCTGTATCTTAAATGAAGCATATCTGTAGGTTAGAAGCTTAAAAATAAATTCTTAAAAATCTTTTTATTTAGTTAGCCGTATTATGCCCTGCGCTTGGGGAGGTGGGGAGAAACTGGATTTCTCTCAATTGGATTAAACATCATGTGATGTTAAATAAGACATATGCTTTACAATGATCATAGATATTAATTGCTAAGCCGATATTCAAATACAAGGCTGTTTGTTTTAAAAATCTGAGTCCAAAAGAAAAAGACACACACGGATTTTTAAAAAGAGCTGAAAAAAAAAACCCGATGAAAAGGATCGCAAAAGGAACAAACCAATGAAAGGAGAGAGTAATGAAGCGAGAAAATGGCAAAGGGAGTGAGAGACATATGGCGACTGGTGGTTTGCAGACTTTTCTGCCTGGTGGCCTTGAGCTGACAGCTCGCTTCGTCCCCATGAATAACACAGGAACACAACATGGAGAAATATAAAGAAAAGGTAGAGACAATAGAATCAGGCAGGAGGGACAAAGTAATGCAGAAGCAAATGGATGAGAACGCAGACCAAAGGGTGAATGTATTTACTGAGTTGTGAGAGCAGAATATAATGCCAGCAAGAGAAAGAGAGAACATTTGTCTGCGACAGAGCACCGTGAGCTCCCACACAAATGAATGCCTGACAGATTAATGGCATCTTATCTCGTGTTTATATCCTGAAATATTATCTCTGAAAAAAGGCAGATAAAGCAGAATTAACTAAACAGAACAGCAGGAGAGAAAGGAATTAAGAAAGGAAAAAAGGAGCTCAACCTGAAAAAAAACAGTTAATAATTGTTTAGATAAATTTAGTAATGAAAACTTTTTTACTTTCAACTTTTTCTCTTAGATTAAATTGAAATGTCATAAATGAATTTCAACAAAAAAATAAAATTAATAGCAATAATAAATAGTTTAACAAATAGAAAGCATGAAAAAATATTGAAGGTACTTACATTGTAATTGGTGTGCAATAAATACCAAAAAAAGCTTAATTATCCAGAAACGGTAAAGGAGATTTTAGATCATTTGTAAAATTGTGGAGATGGCCTGTTCCTCTCTCTTTCCTTCATTGTTTTTCCTGAAGGTGCGGCGCTTTTACCACAATGTCTGGCTTTGTTTAGGGTTCCTTCAGTTTAAAAGATCAAATAACAATACAACAATTCCAAGTATAATTCAAGAATAAAATGTAAAATACAATTTAATTAAATTTAAAAATATTTAAGAATTATACAAATATGAATAAAAAATAAAACTAACAAAAGAGAATATATCTATCCTTGCATATTGTATAAAAAAGGAATGAAAAAAAAACATATAACTCAGTGAGGAAAATGAAATTGGTGAGAATGAATCTATTTTGTTTTTGTTTTAATTTATTTATTTTTTCATTTAAATTTTAAGAAATGCATCGTTGCAGTTTAATGACTGTTTCCGAATTGTAAAAAAATAATAATAATAAAATCAAAGTAAGAAATAGATATTTCTATAAGTGTGCATTTCATAGATAAGAAATACTATATTTAATGTAGCAACTTGTAATTTGGTCCAATGGATCATTTTTATGTTGAAGTGTTACAATTTACAAAATCTGATTCATTAAATATTAAGATTACAAGCATTTTAAAAATGTGTGCCTTTTTAATATTTGAGAAATTAAGTAGTTTATATGTAAATACATTATTTTCTTTTTTTAACGAACAACATTTTGACTGTAATTTTTTTTTCTGCACAGGCGATCAGATCATTCATCACAAAAGATTTAAAAATGTTATTTTGTCCAACCTGAAGTTTCTGTCTTGCCTATTTTAGTCTGGTGGATTCATCCGACAAGCAATCAAACATCTGACAAGCTATTGTATGTGGGTTTTCTTTATTGTTCAGTTGCTGCTACAGCAAACGGATTGTTAAAGAGAATCGAAACACAAAGAACGTTTCCCGCAGAGGAAACAGACTGCAGCTTCTTTCTCCTACAAGAAAACAGCAGAAACAAATGGCCTGACAGAACAGAGTGAGGAGAATTCATGTAAGCAATAGAATATTGTGTTTCTACCACATTTAAAACATTAAATATTAGCCAGTAAAACAAACATTCATTATATTTTTTTACACTGCATTTTTTCAGTGTACTGAAAATTTTTACTTATAATTTGTAATGCATCAAAAATTTGGTAATGTTAATGTTATACAAATACAATATCAGGTATAATGTGCATTAATACAAAGTAATTATTTATCTTTTTGGTTGTGCATTAGAAATCTATAATATGTCATGAAAGTTGTATTTTTAAAAAATAACAATAAACAAGATGAATTTGAAATTGTGGGTATCCACTTTGTGTATTTTGATGCAAAGGAAAATTAGTAAACAATAAAGAGCCATTGCTAATTCTAATGCATTGACTTATGCAGCTGACAAATCTCAACAATACAAATGTAGCATGTAATAATGTAGTATTCTGGTCGGATTTGAAGACACACACCATCTCTGCAGAACGAGACAAAGAGGATTCAGTTTAGTTTTCCTGCAGCTGCTTTGACTTGACAGCTCATTTACAGACGTGACAGCTTTCACTGCTATGGTTCATGTGTGTCTGTGCGGGTGTAGGTGTGTGTATTTGTGAGTGTGTGTGTGAAAGCATGAATCCCAGGTAACAATGTGGGCTTTGCTGCAGAAAAAAAACTGACTTAGCTTCTCGCAGTTGGATTTTACACATTATACAGTTTGTCATTTCATGTCTCTGATCAAATAGTTGAAAGATTTCAGACTGTTAATTGTCGTTTGCCTGTAATTAGCTTCTCGCAGTCTCTAAAAAAATATTTCTGTTTTTGTCTTAAAGCCACCTCCCTCTCTCCCTCCATCTCTGTGTTTTTTAATTGGCATATAGGGAGGCTTGTTTGTTTTTGTTGTCTGCTGTTTCTTAAATGTGTGTGTTCGTGCTCATGTGGCCCCCGGTGTCCCAACAAGCACTGCGGTAGGTGTTGGGAGGCGCTTTCGGTGGCAACAAACACACAACAACAAAACAACACAGAAAATCTCCACACAGGGATCCACATGACAATATACACGACAAAGACAGAAATAAGCCACACAAAACTGACTCGAAATGCTTTGGAAGGCACAAAAACACAAACATATGCACATGCTTTTGAAGAGAAAAGGAAAAGAAACTCAACACTAACCACACACACACACACATATAAATATATATATAATCACATAAGCAACTGCAGCAGCAGAGACCCAACATTTGTTGGCTCTTATGTGGCGCCATCTAGTGGCAATAAAAAAACTGAATTAAAACACCAATTATTTTAGAGCAAATTTGTATGATATTAAAATGATTTTCAAATCTAAAACCTAGAAGCTTTTTAATAAAACAGCGACCTTGGGGAAAATATGTTTACTGTTTTGCTTTGAAACCAACAGGCTGATAAAGCTTCCTGACTCAGAGAATGCACGTATAGACGCTGTAAGAAAAATGTCATACAGGGAGTTAAGGTAAATATATCGACTTGGTATAAAACCCTCATTCCCTCAAACATATTCACAAATGAATTCATGTTCATCTGCTACCGTAACTGTTAGGCAACCTTCTCTAGAGGAAAATCGTCACATAATTTTGGAAACTGTGATTGAACCAACAACCTTTCCAGTTCAAGAGGACAGCTCTGCCCACCCAACTGGCTTCCATCTCAAATGGCTGGATGAAAACTACCAGCAGCTATTTCTGTGCAGTAATAAGCTGTGCTTTATCTAAATCTAAACAAAGTAAACAAACCAGTGTGTTCGGAACATGGAACAAACTGCAAAGTATAGACAATTAGATCCCTCTTTTCTTCTTCTTTTAAGATCTGTTTTTATTCATATTAACAGCTGTGACAGCTTCACATTTTGGGAATGTAACCAATTGATTGGAATAAAATAGGAGGTAACTGTAGATGCTGAGTTGTCCAGGGTGTTCCCCACCTTTATTTTTAGCTACTTTTTTATTTGTTTGAAAGGGAAAGTGCATTTTCACAAACATTTAAATATGAATATGCCAGAAGGCAACTTTATATCTGTAGTCCCTAAATAGAAGACATCAGTAAATTAAAAAATAAATAGACAAGCAGACAGCGGACAATAGTAAAAAAGACATTTACAACACTGCATAGGATAATCTCACATTAGAGATTACAAATCTTGTTCTCAATGAGCCATCTTTTACAATTAGTTTCAAATGACCTGAATGTAGCAGAGTGTCTTAGCAGCTAGGAGGTTGTTCCAAATCTCAGCACCTTTGACTGATTACACTAAATAACTAAATGTTGTGTGTCTGCTCGCAGGCAAAGTGGAGCAAGTTCTTTTAAAAGCTTAGATATTGAAAAGGCTATTTTAACTTTTCTGAAATTTTCAAAACTAAGAATCGTGTAATTTTGGAAAGTGAGACAATGATGACATGAAAGAGGTTTTCTAATAGTGATTCTGTTGCTTTTAAGGTTGTCAGGTTTTCAATAAGCAGTTAGTAATATAATATCTTCCTTCCTTCCTTCCTTCCTTCCTTCCTTCCTTCCTTCCTTCCTTCCTTCCTTCCTTACTTCCTTCCTTCCTTCCTTCCTTCCTTCCTTCCTTCCTTCCTTCCTTCCTTCCTTCCTTCCTTCCTTCCTTCCTTCCGTCCGTCCTTCCTTCCTTCCTTCCTTCCTTCCTTCCTTCCTTCCTTCCTTCCTTCCTTCCTTCCTTCCTTCTTTTCCTAATGAATATCCCAGGACAAATAATATTTGTCAACTAAAGCTAAAGGTTCACAGATCACATCACTAACACCCAGGACCACAGGACTTTTTGTTTGGGTGAGGCATTGATGTTTGATTTATGAAGAAACTAGCAGGGCAAAGTATTTTTCTGAGAAAATAATATATTGTATAATAGATCCATTAATCGTCTTTCAGATACGTAACTTTTATGATTGGACTTTAATTAAATATTTTGACTTTTAAGGTTTTCCCTTTGTATAACAGTTAGAGTTAATATAAGCAACAATCGATAAGGATTTAGTTGTCCTTTACTGAAATTTTTTAATTAGTCTGAATGTTACATTGTACTGTTAAGGGTTTGTATGCCATATCATTATGTTTAATTAGTGTTTGTACTTTGTTCTAACTACTGGCGGTTCGGATGTAATGTTTTTTATTTGCTTTTTACAATCAATCAATCAATCCATACATCAATTTCATTACTTCTACTCGATTAGCCTTTGAAGAAATCTTAACTGAAATGAAGATAAACTGTAGTTTTGGTCTGATTATAACCATAAAGCGCTTATGAAACATATCAACAAAGACTACTGAAGAAGGTTAAAGTTTAAGTGACCATTCTAACATTTTCAGTTTAGAATTGACACTAATTTTTTTTTCTTTTGGCATAGTATTTAGAGATTGTCTGGTTTTGTATCTTGGTCAAAAGATGAGAAGCAAGATATATTTTGCACAAGGAGAGTTTCAAGTTTAGACCTGGGGATTATTGTCTGTTATCCAGGACACAGCTCAGCAAAGGTACAAATATCAGTAAAAACTTAACATTTTAGGGTAAAATTTCCCTGACAAATTAAATGTTGTTTAAATGATTTTTCTGTGCTTTGAGTGGTGTTTTTTTAGCGTCCACCAGATGGCGCTTTAGAGTAAGAACATGTTCTCACCAGGGGTTCCTGAACATCTGTTTTTAAAGGTTTCAATCATTTATCCCTGAACTCATACCTACATGTCCTCACACCGTCCTACCTGGTCCCTGAAGCCCCTTCTGTCCTGAGTTTGCCTCCCTCCCTTGCAGTCACCCTGCATTCAACTCTCCCTTCATCCAAGAAAGCAACCTTCAAGAGTCAAACCTGCTCCTCAATCTACTCATTACTCACCCAAGTCTCTTCATGCAGGTAAATTGCTTGCTGACCTTGATTTCTGTCCCCCTGGATCGCCTTTATTATAGCTTTATTATTACTTGCTGTAAATAAACCTTTAAAACTTACCTCATCTCCTCTGAGTTTCTGGGGATGTGGGTCATGAAATCAAATGCCGTTGTGACACAAGTAGGGTACAATATGAAGGGCCTAATCTTCAGAAGATTTGTGCATCTTTAATCATATGCAAATGTGTTTGCACCCGCAAACGAAATCTTCAAAGAAGGGCAAAGTAATTTGCGTTTGCAATTCAGCAGACATCGTGAGAAAACCTTTTTAGTGCGTGCCTTCATCAATATGCAGATCATATTCTAGTGACCAAACCACACATTATTATGGGTGCAAAATATGCAAATGTTAACATTTATAAAGTGAAATTTTCTCAATCTGAAACTAAACTGTGGCCGCAGTTTATTACGTCTTTTTAAGCACTGCTAAAACTCAGGTGCAAACTGAGGGTGGGGGGTAGAATAGGGGGTTTCAGTCAGCAGACACAGAAAACTTTCTCATCTTTTATTTTCTATTTTTCATATAGTTAAGTTGGTTATTTTCTAATAGCACTGTCAGATAGGCTACCGCTGTTTAACAAACCATAAATATTATTTAATGTATTCATTATTATTATTTTTCTTTACAATTATTATCATTACCTTCATTTGCATGGCTTTAAACCTTGTCTTTCTCACAGCCACTCTAAAACTGCTAGTATGGCATGCAGTCTGCTCATTTCATTGAGGGGGAACCCAATATCTGCTTTTTGTGCCACATGCTTTGTAGATCACCCGCACTTAATTGGACTTGAAAAAAAACATATTGCACATGTAATTTAGTAGCTCTTATTTGGAATGTTTGAAGATCAGACGCCAAGTCTTTGCCTTTTGTTTTTACAGTAGTGTTGAAATACGTAGAACCTCAAACATATAGTTGGTTTACCTTAATGTTAGACTTGGGTACACCTCTTCTTTATTTTTGCCTAAAAAGTGTTTTTGTAAAAAAAAAAAGTGACCAGAGTCCTGTTCCTCAAACAGCAGAGACTTTTATGGTGATATTAATTAATTACATGTTCAGTTTATTGTTGAGGTGGTCAAAACTAGATTTTTTTAAACTAAAATTGTTTTATTTTGTTTTGAGGCTTTTGTCTCTGATATTTTGATCAGAATGTGTTTTAATTTCAAAAACTGTTTACAAAAGAAATGTGAATAACCCACCAAGATACCTGAAATGTACGTATACTTGTTAAAATGTTGCATTAAACAACAAACATGTAAATAATTAGCAAACTGCAAATTAATTCAATTTAAGAAAAAGGCTTTTTTTGTCAATTAACTATTCAGTTTGAATATATTCTTGCAAGGTTTGTCTTTCTTCTGCTAAATCCTGGATCATCAGGCTGAAAATAAATTTAACTTGACATTACCTTACTATAAACAATCATTTTCGTTGGTTTTAAATAGTCCCATCTAGATAAGGCATTATCATATCATTTGCTGCTCCAGCAGTAGCACCAAGATTTGTCAAGATAGAAACCAGCATCTAGCGTTTGCAGACCATGAATTTTATAACACCACTTAATCCCTCTTCTTGTAATTATTGGCTTTGGCATCAATTGTTGAGATGCATTATTCTATCTACTTTACTGAAGTTGGTTTTATAATTTCATTTGTTCAACTAATACAACACCATCTTTCCCTAATTATTGCTTTAAAGGAGTCATCACACTTTTTCATGATCTAACCTGTTTTGGTGTTGGGCTTCAATGAAGACCTGCAGGAAGGTCTAGAGTGTGAAAGTGGCTTGTTTTGTTTCATTTGGGCTCTCTGTTCATACCAGAAAAGCTCTAAAAGGCGTGCTCTCCACAGAGCCTACTTTACATGGTTTTTGACAGGATGCCAACATTAGTCTGTCTCCAATCCAACAATCAGGGACTCAACTTTGGGGACTGAAAAGTGTTGCTGCTTGTGTAATGTTTCCCCTGTTGAGTAAGAAGCTGGGAAATGATAGTAATCGAACCATTGCTAATAGCCAATGTTGCTAATGCTACATCCACATGAACACACATACACACAAGTCAAATTGTCTCGTGATAAAAAGGGGTATGAAAGTGATCAAAGTGAGATCTATATTTTTTATATTTTTTTACTAAAAACAATTTTGTAAGAATTTAGAAGGAATTTCATAGGGATTTTATATTTAAATTACCAGTCATGACTCCTTTAATTTTTCTCCACTTAATCTATCGTTTTCTGTAACTTATCATTTTCCTACCTTTTGTGAATATATCATCACTATCAGTCAGTATTTGTTACTATGTTATCTATTTCTGCACTGAAGGTAAGATTAAAGCCGTGCACATTCATTGTATTTAATTTTTAAACCTTGAATTAATTTCACTGGGGAGCAGCATGGCCTTGGCTTTAATGCTTGTTAGTGCTGCTTTCTGAGCAGGCACAGAAACATGAGCAATGTCAGTTATACGTTACAGACACTGGGTAAAATGTTTTACACAACCAACGCTGTTAGTTTGGTGGAGTTTGAGAAAAGGTGTGGGGTTCTATGTTTGGATCTATTTGGTTCTGATGTTTCTACATAATGTTATAAATGCAAAATGGGCACATTTACTCACTTTGGTCAATATTTTTTTAAAGAGCGAATATGTCAAATAGCTTAAACTATAAAAATTTCTTCGTGGAATGCACGTAGTGAACAAAAATTGCCGACCGTGGCTCAGGAAGGAGGTTGACCGCCGACTCCAGGGGGCCACTGAGGGGCCTTGGTGCAGACGTGCGCCCACTGAGGGGCCTAGGGGTCTCCAGACAGCCCAGAGCAAAAACAGGGACCTCAGCAGGACTCGCAGCTAAAACAGAGGGTTCTGCTCGAGGAGAGAGGACACTAGGCTGATCTGGCAGAGATATGAAGAAACTAGGTGGTTCTGGCTGAAGAGAGAGGACACTATCAGACTTAGCATGAAAAAAACTATGTGGATCAGAGGACTGGACACAAAAGAATCTGGCTGATGAGGCTAATCACGAGCTTTTCTTCTTTACCTTATCATATTATAACGGCCAGTATATGACTGGAGATGATTTTGACTTTATGATTATTTCTAGACACCTCCCCCCAACGATAGAAAAACTATACATCAGGGACCTCATTTTAGTGGAGATTTGGTGACAACTCCACTGCAGTAGAGCAGAGTACTTGCGTTTTTCTAGTACTTATAAAACTTTTGGTGTCCTCCAGCCTAGTATCTATAGTTCAGAGATGTGGCTATAAAGCAGTGTTACTTACAGACCACGTCCCAGTTGTTTTATCCATTCTAATACCCGATTTTTTGTCCAGTTATCTGACATTTCGAATCCAACCCAAATGGCTGAAATCAGTTTCATTTGAGGAATTTCTTGAAGGGAAAATGACTGGGTACTTTCTTTTAACACAAAGCAAACCAATGCAATCAAGTTGGAAGTATTCAAGGCCTGAAATGAGGGGAAATAAAAACTTATACAAGAAGCAAATCCAAATCAGATTTTATTCAATTAAAGGACATTGATGAGCAAATCAAAGCATTGCAAGATCTTTGACAATGAAGAATAATAGAAGCTCCTATTATTTAAGTCTGAATACAATGAATTTGGTACCTCCAAAATTGGTGCTAATTTATTGATTATTTATCAATTATGATGCAGGAAAACGTCTGGCTTGGGGTCTCAAGAGAAATACAGTCAGATAGAGCCATCAATTCCAGTTCCTGGACAACCCTAAATTCCCAACCCTTTCTAAGGATATTAAAAATACACTTGATGAAAAACTAAGCTTTGAAGAACTTAAAGAATCACTTTGCCATATGAACAGAGTTAAAGTCTCTGACTCTGATGGCCTCTTAGTTGTAATCTGTAAGAAACTCTCAGATAAATTATCAACCCATCTGCTTGAGATGTTTAATAGTTCTTATGAGAAAGCTATTCTCCCACCATCTATGAGAATGCAACCTCTCTGTTTTTCTAAAAGCAGACAGACCCCTAACAGATGGGGTCATATTGCCCTCTATGACTAATATCAAATGACACCAAAATATTATGGAAAGGTCTGGTCAGGAGTTTGGAGTCAGATTTTCCAAAACTAATTTCCAAAGATGAAAATGAATTAATCTTGGTCATCAGGCTGAGATTGGGCCGGAAAGAATACGTTAACATGTGCTAATTGTCCTCTTTTCAAAGCCACACACTTTTTCAACAACTGATTCAAATAATCTAACAGCCAGGGACTACCTGATTTCATTGTCTCTTTGGTTAGCGACAATTTTTTGCCCTTGCAATAGTTGTATCATTTAGGTCATTCATTTTTAGTGACTAGAATAGTCCCATAGATGTTGTTTTAAAAGGTTTGGCTACAGGAAATCATCTAAGACCTCCGGGAATACTTGGGAATCACGCCCATACATGTATTTTACACCAATAAAGAAATTACTCTTACAAATGGGACTCAAAAATGTCAATATGCTTTATTGGTAGGATCTGGCAGAAGATTAATGCAGCAGTACTTCAGCTTGATTAAAGATCCACAAACCAATCATTACACCTGTTTAGGACTGTAGTGTATATGCAAACTGAGAGGCATTCTAACCCAAAACAAACCCATTGTGGGCCACCTGGTGAAATACTTTGAAAATCCAAATTTTAAGCTAAGAATGTTATTGAAGGACAGGAAAAGACTTAATTAAATTTTGTAACATTTAAAATATGTAAGAAATTCATGAAAAACACTCAGAGTGAAACTAACACACACTTTTTTTCATAAAAACATAACTTTATTATTATTTTAATGGGTCTGACGAGAGGTAACTTTGTAGGTGTCTTGAATAAGACAAACCGAGATCAACCATCTCCTCCCTATGAATAGAAGTGTTCTGATGTCGGAGGTGTTGATCAGAAATCTGAGGAGTCCTAAAAGGACAAACAGTTTGATCTTTTTTTGCTGGCCACTGTCCTCTGTCCATCCATGGTTCTGGACCACATCGCTGCTTCTTCTTCGGTTTCAAAGTTGACTTAACATCAGTACGGTTATATCATAGCTTGTTCTTACAGCAGAGTTAATTGTATTAGCCTACAATCTTATTAAACATCTTATTGATATTTCCAATCATTAAATAAATACAAAATCAATACACAAATATCAAATTACTTAAGAATATGACTGGCCTCTGCAAATAAAAGGGAAATATGACAGCAGAGTCAACACAGGCTTTCATTTTACACAGTTTTAGTTTCTGAATGTTAAAAGATCTTATGTAACAATCATTCATCTTTCATTAGGTTCTGCGTGAAAACATGAAACAAATCTCACCTTTGTCAGGTCACTTAAGACGTTACAAAGAAAAATATTTAAAATGAATTTTATTTATTTTGAGTTGTGGTTCTGATCTTTATGGGTTTGTTCCCGATCAGTGAGGGGTCTTTCAGTTAAAAAAATAAAAACAAACTAAGAACAAGGTTTATTGAAATGTTCAAATGTGTATCAATAGCTTTGATGGATATGGTGGAGGTCTGGGGCTGCCTCTGGTTTGTGTCAGAAGTGTGTGATCTGAGGATTTTACAGAAATCCACTGATGGCTGAGCGATGGGCATGCAGGGCAAATGAGTTGACAAGTGGCTGTTCTCGGTTGCTTACTTAACAACTTGATTGACTATTTTTAATAACATAGTTAGTTCAATGAGAGGAACATTTTACAGAGGCCTTGAAATAACACTCCAGCACTTAATGCTTGCCTGGTAGCTCCTTATATGCAGTAGCTCTAATGGGTGCTGATTGAGAAAAGGCTCAGTTAGATGTAGCATTCTCAGCCTAACCCCTAAGAGGTGTAAACTGCAATGAAAAGAGAAACATCACTCACTCGCAGACAAGAAAAAGCCAGAACTATGGCATGATTGTAAAACTGTTAGGATCTGGCAGAGTGGTTCCCAACCCCACCATATTACTGATTAAATATATCCCCAGGGGGAAAAAAAGCTATAGAAGAAATAAAAAATTTTTAGAAAGGTCAAACTATGTTTCTAAATTAATTGTTTCAACTGAAAAAACAAGCCGACACTCACTCACACTAATGGAAATGATTAGGCTAAATTTCTAAAAAATAAAATATTAAAACCTTGAAAGGTAGTGAGATCCCTGTGTTCTATGTTTCTCTGGCTATTGTCTTTTTTTAACTGTATGTATGGAGAGGTTAGTTTCAACTAGTGAGCTCAAAGCCACAAAGTCTGAGCTTTACTTGAACTGCCTTTATAGGGTCTGGTTGTATCCCTGCTCAACAAGTCAGGGGTTGGGAAAACAAGAAGAAGCAGCCTAGTCCTCCCGGAGAGCCAGGTAGTGCATGGCATATTCAGCAAACCCAGTCAGAGGTGCAAAACGTAGCCTGGACCTCTTACTGTCTTACTGGATATCTGCAAGATGCTCATCTACTTCAATTTCATGTATTTTTATGTATCTTGCATTGCCCCCCTAGTAAGCTTCCAACAATATGGCAGAATTAATTAGCATATTTTTTAACAGAGTTTGATTTAACTTTGATTTATTTGGATCCAAAGCAAAGAAGTTAATCCCCCCAGTTAAATGCTCCTAAAATAATTAAATGAATGACTTGTGAACGTATTCTCAAGGTCTGAGATGCTCTGGCTTGATAATGATGATGATGTGTGTCCATTTAGCTACTTCCATATTTAGGAATTGCCAAAGCTAATCACCACAACATGATCAAAGACTCAGTAAAGCTTTTAGGCCAAATTCAGAACAGAACCGGAATTTGAACCCAGATTTTCCATGTTTCAGTCAAAGACTAAAATCACCATGGGGACTGCATCATAATAAGGGAAATGCCATCCTCAAAAACTCTCCAGTTTGGCCCAATTAAACCAATTTCACAAAGAAAAGGGGAAGAAAAAACATCCACTTGTAAAAACTAATTGGCAGTTATTTAACTTGATGGTAGTTGCTGCCAACAAAAGCATAGGCAATCACTGTAGTGGGCAGTAACTTGTTTAGTTAGGGCAATGGGTGCCTGGATTGCTTGTTTCTGTTCTAATAATCTGAAACCCTCATTCTGGCTTTATCTTTGGTCATCTTTTGTTGTCACTCTAAAACTGAAAACTTTTCTGTTGATCAGAAACATCTAATTATGGAAAATGATAAACATGGAAGAAATATGTAATAGAACATACACATACAAATAATGTTTGATGGAATAATGTTGATTATCCAACATTATTTGTAGGAACAGTGAACCTTGTAAAGATGGAGATAGGAATAAAGCCTTTAATTAGCATGTTAACATGGTTTATGATACAATCTGTTATACAGTATTTTCTTTTTGTTAAATAAAACACTGGGAAGAGGTGCATATGTGGAAGGTAGAAGGGTGAACTACACCCTGGATTGTTTTTAGATACTAAAATAATCATATAACTGAAAAAAAATATAATACCAGGCATGAACTAAAAAGAAGAAAAAAAAAGACACAAAAAAGGCATACAGTAAATGTAGACATTAGACACCTGATAAAACATTGTTTATTTACAGAATTCCATTTGAAAACCTTAAATGTATGTGCAATAACTTTCTAGGAACCCGAAGAAATGTACAATGAGAACACAAACATTTTAAAACCAATTCAAATAGGCCCCCCCAACCAGGCCGATGAAGGGCAGTTCATTGTTTTAACATGATATTTTTATTTATTTTTTATATTTTTAATTACTCTTCAGTCATGAAATAACTATGGCAATGAAACAAATAAAATGTAGACAAAGAAACAACCTATAAACTCACAAAGCCAATCAACGAAAGTACCACTTTGAGACCATATCCCTTTATTCATTAATTCCCTGAATAATTCTGCCTTCAAAATGTAGAGATTTAAAAAGGGCCTTCTCATTGCAAACATGCAACAATTCTTTTCTTAACTATAAGTCACTGTTTGCAGATTTATAGTCTCTTTTGGATATATCATCTGCTAAAAATTAAGTTATGACAACTCAGTGATTCCCACTTGGTCTCATGATGAAGAGGCAACTCTTCCAGTTCCAGTCAGAGCACTTTACATCCATCATTAAGATATGAAGCCCTTAAAAAACGTTGTTCTCCTTAAAACTTTAAAGATAATAATAATAATAATAGAAGAAGAAGATCAATACATTTCATTTTGGCGCTTTAACAAAACTAAACAATGCTTTATTGGAATCAAACTCAATTATGAAACCTACACAAAACATGACATAAACAATCTTAATATAATAGCCAAATTACTTGACCCTTAATAAAGATTTTTCACAATGGATTTTCTCAAACAGACTTACAAAGATATGTAGTCAGAGTCAGACAACCCCTGGGTCAAAATAACAAAGTAACAAAGGTTTTAGCAAAGCTAATATGCTGTAATCTGGAGTTAACCCTGTGAACCTGAAAAACACACAACAAAGTCAGTGATTCAATTCAATAATACATACACACGCACACACATATATAGAGATAACAAAAACCCTGCTCTCTCATCCACCCCTCGTACTCCTGGGCAGGGTGTGTGGCTCCTTCATCTCAAGCTTGGGTCCTCTACCAGAGGCTGGAAGCTTGAGGGTTCTTCTCAGAATCTTCGATTTCCATAGAGCTGCACCTTTCTGGACTGAGATCTCTGATTCTTCTCTAGGTATCTGCTGGAACCACTTTTCCACAGGCACTACAGTTGCCTTCACCTTCCAGGCTCTCTAGTTCTTCCCTGAGGCCTTGGTATTTTTCCAATTTGTCATGTTCTTTTTTTGTTAATATTTTGTTAATATTAACCAATACAGGCAAGATGATCAGAACCAAGGGGGTTGACCTGCCAGATGGCAACATTGGGGATATCCAGGACAGCTACAAGTACCTTGGGATCCCACAGGCTATGAAAATAATTAAAATCATGAGGAGGTTGCAAGAAAGTTGGCCACAACCAAATACCTCCAAAGGGTAAGGCAAGTTCTGAGAAGTCGGCTTAATGGTAAGAACAAGGTCAGATATCCAGCTGGGATCATAAGCTGGCCAAAGGAGGAGATAGAAACCACAGATATCAAGACTAGAAAGCTCCTTACCATGCATGGAGGGTTTCACCCCAAGGTGAAAGTGTATAAGTGCTTAGTGTATAGTCTCAGGGTCACTCCAGGACCCTGAGACTATACACTAAGCGAAACCAGGGAGGCCGGGGACTGTTGAGCATCAGAGCCACTATCCAGGATGAGACATCCAAACTCCAAGAGTACATCAAGAAGATGGCCCCAAAGGACGGACCGCTGAGTGAATACCTCAGACAACTGAAACCCGATGAGAGTGAAGGGGTAGAGGAGCAGACAACATGGAGGGACAAGCCCCT